>WOVY01006842.1:0-102200 GCA_013436015.1 Rhipicephalus annulatus | reverse complement strand
GTATTCTTGGTCGATCTAAACATAAAGTCCGTTTTAAACAGATGAGTTGTTTTAGATGCGGAAGCATCCTATACTCGCGCCTTGTAGTGCGCCGTCCGCGCCGTCCGCACCGCTTCTCGAACATTCGACAGCTGACGCGCGCGCATGCGCCGTCGCGCCGTCGCCCACCATCTGTGCCGCGCGCGCTTCTCCTTCGAGAACATTCGACAGCTGACAGCGCATGCGCCGTCGCGCAGTCGCCATCTGTGCCGCGCGCGCGCTTCTCCTTCGAGAACATTCGACAGCTGACAGCGCATGCGCCGTCGCGCTGTATATATACTCAAGGTCGGCGCTCGCTCGCTCAGTTGCCGCTCGTCCGTTGGTTTGTACGGCGCGTCGACGTCCGAAGTTGCCGTGAAATGAATGCCAACGAATCCACAAACACAATGATCGACGTCCCTTCGACCAGCGCCGCCCTTTCGCATACGTGTGTACGTGTTCACTCATTTCACCCCCTCCTACAACCACGTTAACCAATTTAGCCATCGACCAAGTAAGTCGCACTTTAACACCCCGTTAACCAATTATATGCTCCGCATCCTCCTCAGTGTTCCCCGAGGAAGCTGCGGGAAATTTTTTTCATTATGTAGCTGTTCAAATTCGGTTTTATTATTGTGGAGCGTAACGACGCCAAAAAGGCTCGACTCTATGAATCTTGCCCCGTAAAAAAAGCCATCAAAAATTGTTCTTTGGAATGCTTTAGGCAAACGGAAAAAAATCTGCATTACATAGCCATTCGCTTATTGTGCATCATGCTTCTCGAATGCACGTCACCAGCCACCGTAAATATGTACGAAGAGAGTCATAATCATGGGAGCCCTGGTTCAAACCTCAGCGTCGGCAAGAAACATCATTTGTATGTCTTCAAGGTGGTTACAATCACAGAGTTACCATATGAATGCTTATATAGCATTTATTACACCACTGCTCCTTCAAGAAGATGCTATAGGCTCTTTCTGCACATGGAGAGACACAGCAAAAGTTAGCAGTGTGACCTTACTGCTGTGCTTTAACAATACTAATAACTGTTCGTGATGAAAAATCGTCCTCGTGCGCTGCGTCAGTTGCTGTTATCTCTAGTACGTGAAAAAAGCAACTATCTACTGTACTTTCTGCCTGCATTGACTTTCCTTTAACGTGCAATTTCCCACTGCTTGTGGATGCCGGGTCAACTAAATATGGATACCAACATGAAAACATGAATATTTATTGGAAAAAAGTCCACAGTTTTGCCGCAAGGGCCGATGCAATGAACGCGATGGCAACAAATTGGAAGATCACGTGCCGCATGGAAAGCAGATCGAAACGTGTCCCGATGTTTCTCATGCACAAATGGCGCACGAAACGTGCTCACAGGTAGAGATAAGTGTCTCAGTTGTTACTTTGCTTTGTCCTAAAAGCGCGCCTTTTTCGCAAATAGAGACTGTGGCAACGATTGTAGTGACCTTTGTGTACCCGGTAGCTACAACAGAATCGTTTTAGTGAAAGCCAAACGCCAGCCAAGCCGTATGAGTCTCCCCACGGCAAGATAAGGGCGCGCGAGCGAGCGACTACCCTCCTCCTCTGCGCTGGGGCAAAGTACGCGTAGGAGACGAGACTGCGTGCTGCCCGTCGTTACTAGTCGTGACGATGTGGCGACGCACGCTCCTTGCGCCAACTTGTTTGTAATGCTGCAAGCATGATAGTTCCCCCATGACCTCTGTGATTGCGGGCGCACGGCGTGGTTACCTCTGGCCGTTTCAATCACCGCACTTCCCTACAAAACCAGCGAGTATTGCCTCATGCGCCCTGCTACTGCGAGGAGGCGCGTTTATTTGGCGTTCCTCGAGTGGTGAAGATCATGGTAAGAAAGCAGAGTGCAGCGGCCCTCACGTGGTTACCTTGCGTGAATGCGCCACTAGCATTCTGCATAGACGAGAGAAGATTTTGGAATAGAAGTCTAAACGAATTTGATTCAATAGTGGAGATTTATTAATTGAGTTGCCCACATGTTACGATTTATACAATTGGTACTATGTCAATGCTGTAGTTTTTTTTCTGTTCGAGAAAGTGACGTCAGGGCTTGTTTCTTCTATTTAATTTCAGCAATATGTCATACTGCTGCTTGCCCTTCTGCATGTCAAATAGGAAACAAATCTTGGGCACGAGCCGCCAGCATGCACAGTGGTGGTGTCAGTGGCGCCGCTGACCACCGAATTCGCGAGTTGGTGCGACCATAAAATGCTCCACATTTAATAAAAACTGACAGCCATATCCACAAGCTAAATCAGAATGCCATAATATGCGCTGACGGGTCGCACGCAAATAAATGAGTCACTTAATTTCTTGTTCCTTTCGTGGAGATACACCTGATTTAGATTATAACGCTGTTTAGAGAATTATTTCAGGTGCGCTGACGTAATCACAGCTGTGACACGTAGTGCGACGTTGTTTTATTGCTTTAGGGACGAAGCTTTGTTATAGCAGTACTTGGTCGGTTGTCCTTATAACCAGCGTAGCCAGCATATCCACGGAGTGAATGATAAGTGTGGTGAAGCATCCGTCTGTCCTATGCACACTGTAGTGTGATAGGAGTCGACGGACGCATAGACGAACTAATGCCCGGACGGACGGATGGATGGATGGATGAACGGGTGCTTCGCCCTCACTAATCATTCACACTGTACCGTACTGTACTAAGTTGATACCGATTTGCTGGAACAGCCGGCAAGGTGGCTCTATGCTCTGTAGAAGTCCTACTGGCAATTTAGGTGGGTGCCTTTCGTCGCTGCCAGTCCGGCATTTCCTTTCCTCGCGAAACAAGTGACGTAGGCCGATAGAGGCGTGGCTACAAGTTCTCTTGCTTATGTTCTTTCGAGCATGCGGAAACATCGAGGTGTCCTGCCATCGGATTGTAGTGCAAGGCCAGGGAGACTCCTAGTCCACAGTACTGAAGGGCACAAAAAGAGGGCAATTCCTCGAGAGGCGAGAAGTTTTACTGTTGAAAAGGCCATATCACAAGAAAACAGCACAAGCGCCCGCTCAATTTCTTTTTAACAAATGATTGTTCTGATAGGTCCGGAAGTTGCAGCTCTGCTGGCTGCTTTAAGCTAAGTTTTCGGCACTTATCGTTCCCAAGAAGCAATCATCTCATTCATCGAGGGGCGGGGGGGATAACGGAAAGCACGAGACAGGCAGACGGCCTTTAAGTGTTTTCTGCCAGACTTGAAAACAAAGGCCATTTTCATATTCCAGAAGTATCAGGTGTCATCGTGCGAGGTGACCTAAAAGGTCCTTGAAGATAGCTAGCCAAACGCTAAGCGTGGTGGTCACTTTCACTTTGAAAGGCCTGACGTAGAGGTAGGGGATGAAACTTGTGGCGTCGGCAAAAGCAAGGCACTACCGTCTCTGCCGCGAAATGATTGACTTCTGCCTTGGACGGAGACCATCTATAGCGCAATTAACAAGCCTTTCCAGTTCATCCATCTTCACAAGGACTGCGCCGAGTACTCTTGCCTTGTCTGCTGGCGTTGGTGTAGATTTGCGTATCGGCGCATTCATCAATTTATGCATACATCAGATGCGCCTGCTGTCGTGAAATTCCTGAAATGCTTCGTCTAGTGCATTTTCCCAGTGGAATTCCTGCAAATCTTCATATGCTGATTTAACGACTCCTACAATCTACGGATATACCTTTAGGAAACGCCTGGTGATAGGTATATAATCTGAGAAAATCAGGCGTACAGCCTTCTTTTCAGTGGGCAAGTGGGCAAGTCGGAGACAGCAGCTGTTTTCTGTGAGTCGTGACGTACTGCAGACTTGATAATAACGTGTCCCGAAAATAATAGCTCCTCGCATGGAAAGCGCCACTTTTCTGGATTTGGGGTGAGTTCGAAGACCTTTATAGCTGAAAGTGCCGCTTTAAGACAACCAAAATGATCGTTGAAGCTCGAGCAAAACACGACGGAATCGTCCAAGTACCACGAGCCAAGTCTCCTGCTTCAATCCTGCCAGTGCTGTATCCGTAACGCATCAAAAATCGCAGGT
The DNA here is from genome assembly GCA_013436015.1 of Rhipicephalus annulatus. NCBI lineage: Eukaryota > Metazoa > Arthropoda > Arachnida > Ixodida > Ixodidae > Rhipicephalus > Rhipicephalus annulatus. The sequence continues at coordinate 98,135 of WOVY01006842.1, read as the reverse complement.
GCGAAGCAAAGATCGAAGGGCATCTTCGTGAACTCAAAGAGGTCGTATGGTGTTTATAAACGAACCTTTCTGGTTTCTTTCATCAACTTCAATTTTGCCCTAGCTAGACTTGAGGCATATAAAAAAAAATACTTCGTGTGTGGAGGCGATGCAGGACATCGTGCGTTTAGAGAGCGAATGCACGCCCTCTCTTTTGCGATTTTGTGGAGGCGCTGAAAATGTACGCAGAAATATAGAGTACCACCCTTCTTCTTTATTAACACTACGGGTGAAGTCCATAGACTTTTGAAACGGCTGGATTATGTCGTCGCAAAGCAATTTGTCGACTTGGTATTTAGGCCTGGCGCTCTTACGTTGACACTCGGCACGATTTATGACGGGTGTTGACTGGCACTAACCTCTGTTATGAAGCAATATTTCGTGACAGGGTCTGTCCACTTTTTGACGACGACTTAAAGCAGTCCGTTTTTCGGGAGCTGAATCTTCTACTGTTCATCGCAGCATGCCCTGTAGTATTGCTGAAGCCAAAAGCGTTAGCAGCTCCAACAATTTCCTCGATGGAGGCTCTCATCATGCTTTTGTCGACGTGCTTTTACTCTTTTTGGCAATTCTTGACAGTAACTGTTGTTTTCCCTCCCCGCTGCATGGTGATTTTTCTTGCAACTCAAATACCGTGGTTGTCCGAAAGGTGGCTGGTTTCCTATCAACGATGCCTTCCAGCTCAATGTTTTTGGAGTGCCGACAGAAATAAGCACGCCAGGGCAAGACGGAACAGCGGACCTAACTTTCCAGCAATTTCAAGGTGTGTGGTTGCCTGCCGGCATGCGCAATAGTAGTGGTTTCTCTGTGCATAGTTTATTGGTTTTGTTTTGAGGTCAGTGACTGCACCATGGAGGCTTAAGAAGTCCATACCAACGATACCATTTCGTGAGCAATACTCCAGGACTATGCAGCTTGCGGGACAATTCGATCATTAGTGTTGACCAGCTGTGCAAATTTCTACCGGTGTTAATAGGTGACCTCCAACTGTCGGGATTTCGGGGGCCTTCCCTAAGCAGTCCAAACTTTCTTGAACTTCGCGGCGAAGGACCCTACTGATGAACGGAATAGTCGACTCCAGTATTGAGAAGAGTGGGGAACGATTGTCTGTCGAGTAGAATGTTTGAAATGACTAGTTTCGTTGTGTGGTGTGTCTGTTAGGTCACGGTATATCATGGCTTTATCGGGTGCTGCTTCCACGTGGCGTCGTCAGGTCTTCCTTTGGGAGCGAAGCTTCGACTTCAGAGCTTTCTTCTGCCTGTTACATGTTTCTTCGTCGTGGCAATGGCGAAGATGATCAGTACTTTGTGTACAGCAACCACACCTTCGTAGTTCACTGCCCATAGTTTTCTTGTTAAGGGCTTGGAGATCGGCTCCGAACAGGGTCATTGTACTGCCTGCGATGGCGGGAGGTTTCGCAGTGATGGCGAACGGTATTGTCACTAAGGTGTCAATTGCGCGACGGTGAGGTGGACGGCGATGTCGTGTGGGCGTTCACCCCGCAGTGGAGACGACATGTTGACGTAAAAAGCCCGCAGACTAATCTGTTGTACTGGCAGCGGTGGTACCTGTGACCGCCCTCCTCCCAGCGGTAGCAGTACGGGTTGTTATCAGGGGCTTGCCAAACGTCGGTTTTCCGAGGAGCGTAACGCTAGATGACAGGATGCTGATGGAGCGTTGGTGGTGGCGACGCTGGCACGGTGGCGCTGTCGGGCGACGAAGGCATCCGATGCAGTGTTTTGACATTGTTGCGGCGGTGAAGCGGGCGGCTTGCTGCAGATGTCTAGCTCATAGCTCGCACTTGCAGCTGTGCTGACTTGGGAATGCCAATAAACAGTTGGATTTCTCCAAGGATGAAGTTTGCAATCGAGTCAACGTAAGACTCTGGTGAGGGCAGGAGTTGGCTCAGTCCCTCCAGCATGATCACTCGTATCGTTTCTCGCAAGTCATCAAAGCCGATTACATGAAACAGTGGGGCTGCCTCACTCTTTGATTTTGCTGGCGGCTTCACATTTTCAGTTTCTTCTCGATGGTCGTTGCTTCCGAGATGAATTCCTGGGTAGGGCAAGCTTGCTTCTTCTTCTGTCGTGCGAAGAGCTCCTGCTAGACTCCTCGCATGAGGAAGCGAACTATTTTCTCCTCAGGCATGTAAGGGTCATCGTGACGGAACAGTTGGTTTACGTTCACCGAGTATAGCGCCAGGATTTTATTGTAGGAGCTGAACACGAGTTTCCTGTCATGCTCCGGAACTTTCACTGCAGACGATGTTCGTCAATTTGGCGAGAAACTTGGTGCGCAAAATATCCATAGTTTTAAAGATTCGTTCTTAGTTTTAAACCATGTGCGAGTGGCGTCTTCCAAGGCTATCTTCACATGCCTTAGCTTGTCTTTGCTGCTCCAGTTATCAAAAACAACTACGTGTTTATACGCTTCACGCCAGCTTACCGGATATCTGAATGATGATCCGTGGAAGGCCGGTGGCTTTCTAGCTTGCCATAGCAAAAGTGCCATTGCCAAAGGCACTCATTGTTGGCGTTGTCGTACTAATGGCCGTTGTCTTCCGGGTCTTATCACGAGGAATTCCGTACTCTGATGGCAGACCTCGCTGTTTGGGGCTAGCTCACTGGGCGGGGTTTATATTGATGTCTTTTTTAGAAAGGCGACTGGCTTCATGGCTTCACGGGGACGCTCGGAACATGAACGAACCAGGTGTCATGGGGTCTTGACGTCGACGAAGGCAGAAGTCGTCATGTGTAACATAAAACTCTTTATTGAGTGAAACTTGTGACCGCGAAACGGAAACTCAGATTACAGCAAGCAATGCACGCAGTGCACTGATATCAGTTCAAAGAACGTCGGTCATCGATGAACTGATCAGCGCCAAAGGACATCTGCACTGATGCCGGCGCCATCAAACATTCGAGCATTATCACTTGTCGCCGCGTTTATTCTAGAGTCAACCTACCTGTTCGCATTCGCACGCTAAAGTTTAACAAATGATCTCATCATAATCTGGAATACTCCAAGACATTCTGGCACGTTTAGCGCAAAGCAATATACACGCTTGCGTTGGGCGGGTAACATGAATCACATAAAGAAAGGAGCATGCGTGGTAATATCTCCAATCAGATACGTGTGCAAAAGCTTCTGTTGGCAATGATTCAGTGTTCGTAGTTCTTTTCTGTGTCGCTAGGGTTATGGGTTATATATGAAGTGCTGCTTATGAAATAAAAACTAGTTGCGAGTGTAGCGAGTGTCGTGTTTTCTTGTCCTCTTCGTCCCCGTCGAATTTGTGCTACTACACCATATGGTTAAAAGATACGTGTGCATCAGCGGAGTAAGAAATGCCCCGCTTCTAAATTTTCTGTTTTCCTAACGGGAGCCATCTTGGTGGTCTGGCATATATCGCGCTCGACTGCCGAACCGCAGGGAGGAGAAACAGGCCAGTTCGTTGCGCCCGCTTTCAACAAAGGCAAAATGTAAACGGCCACAGTGCTCATTTGTTTATGGATGTTAAGGTACACCAGGTTACATATAAGTGTTTGGAAGCGAGCTAGTTGGTGAAGACACATCATATAACACAGCACAACTTTACACCTTGACAACGGAACACACAAGGATGAGCACAGACTACCAACACTGCTATTGTTGTGCGGGTACAAATAAATAAAGGTACTCGAAAGCTACGCGTTCAAAAGAATTTGACCGCGATAGCGACATCCTGTTTGTAGTGCCTACTTCAAACACTTAGTGCATGAAACCTGTTCAAATTTGCTATGCACCCACTACGTCAAAGTACGAAAATTTCTGGAGCATGATGGTCTTTCAACTTGCGCACGACCTTGTCTTCACGGAGTTGAGATGAGCGCCCACAAGTGGCACAGTGTATACTACTGCCGTGCTTGCGTTTCACCTTGGTGGCGTGCTTCCGCAGGGGACCGTTAAAAAGCGCTTAAACTACACCAAAGTCGAAGGCAAGAGACCAGTCTTCTTCCCGCATTCACTGCCCTTCCTATAAGTGCTATATCCTCCTTCCAAATGATTTGCTCATAATACACGCGAAGTGTCAGCACTAAGCACTTGGCAAGTCAAGATTTTGTGCATTTTGTCTAGGGACTGTTTTCCTCGGTTGCGCAGTCACAAACGCAAAAATGACGAAGTGAATTCACTTTACTGCGCTCGATAGCCACGCGAAACAAGGCAGACCGGGCATGCAACTACATCGTAAAGCAGGTTAAGTGACACTTCACAACAAATATGGCTCGCAAGTCGATCAATCAAGATATTACTTGAACCTGACGTCACTTAATCTAACAGGTGATGATTATATGTGCTGTTTAACGTCCCGAAACCACCATATGATTATGAGAGATGCCCTAGTGGAGGGTTCCGGAAATTACTACCACCTGGGGTTCTCTAACGTGCACCCAAATCTGAGCACACGGGTCTGCAGCTTTTTCGCTTCCACCGAAAATGCAGCAGCCGCAGCCGGGATTCTATACCGCAGCCAAATACTTTAGCCACTAGACCGCCACGGCGGGGCCTTCATCAAACAGGTGGTGTCACAAATCGGGGCGCAAAGATGAGTAATTTCTGGAAAAGATAACACGCTTGTTTCTCGTATTTACATAGCTACTTTAGGGACCCTTGAAGGCCACGTTTGCTTTAGTGTTGCCACACCTTTAAAAATTTAGTGCAATGATTTGATGGCACCAGCGATGTCCCTGGCTGTATTTCATGTAAAACGAAACGCCTCTTTTAGACTTCCACACAGGGCCTGAGACATCTGCAGACTGATGAATTCTGTTTTTATGTAACATTTCTAACAGCAAAACTGCGTTCGAATGCGATTCAACTCGTACAGCTTCTTACTCTACAAAGGAAGTGTAATCTCGACATAAAACACAACATTCTACCCATAAATTGTGCTTTCTAAAAATAAATGCACTATTTCATTCGTCCAGCCTACTCTAACGAAGTAGTCCTCATCTGCTTCTTCTGAAATTTTGTACTGCATTTGGCAGGGAAGCACCAGTAATCGAACGCACATCTTTTTTCTGCAAGGTAGCCGGAATTTCAGCAACTTGTTTAATTGATATAAAACGAACTAGATGTGAGTCAATAGTATTTTTACCATTTCTTTTACGTGTTATGTCTGTTTTCAGCTTTCCGTTTAGATCAAACCAAATCTTCATTGTGACAACGGATATTACGTTCTGGGTTTGTATTTAAAAAAGTTCACTGAGATGATACGTGACCAACCGAAATTCGTATGCAGTGAATACAAACAACAATTTGCTGCATCAATCGTCGTCAACGTAGCGAGCTTCGAAAGAGCAACTTTTCCATTTGTCTCAATGCTCAGTACTACAAACAATCAGCTAGTTTAGCAGGAAGTCAAGAAAGTGCCTACAGGCTCCGCAAGCAACAGGTATAATGAAAACTAGCATTTATTGTTCGCTGAAATCCCGAATTTTTTTCACAATTGTTTCCGCTGACCTTGAAGTATTCGCACCTTAAGTACACGCCAACGTTGTATATAATGTCGCGGCTTAGAAAAAAGAGCCGAATGTGCTAGGTCAAAAGCTGATGACAGCTGTTGAATTTGACAATGCCTGTAAGCACAAGAACCGACACTTGTGTTACGTATACATGCGAATCAGAGTTGTTATTAGACTTTTATTGTAATTTTCGGTCAGTAATCTCCTAGTGCCCAACTGTAAAGGCATTGAATTCTCGCTTTGGTTATTTTTATTCCACATTTTAGGAGAAGGTATTTTAAACAAGTAGACATTGTTCATTGTGCCGAATTCATGAACGATGCTAAGCGTGAGCATGCGGCAGAATAGACATCATGTATCTTTTTTTGTAGCAGTCAGTATACGCACTTTTGATACGATCTGAATGTACTATAACATAACTCCTAGTTTTGAACTTTAAAACACGAGAACGTTAAAGCAAATATTGTAAGCTGTCAGTGTGTTTCCTCTTGCTGTGAACGAATTCCCAGCGCAGAAATGTGAAAAACTTGTTTATGTGAAGTATCCATGCGAGATTCCCCACACCACACACATAATGATTGATATGTGGGGTTTAACGTCCCGAAACCACCATATGATTATGGGAGACGCCGTAGTGGAGGGCTTCGGAAATTTCGACCACCTGGGGTTCTTTAAAGTGCATCCAAATCTGAGCACACGGGCCTGCAACATTTCCGCCTCCATCGGAAATCCAGCCGCCGCAGCCTGGATACGAACCCGCGACCTGCGGGTCAGCAGCCAAGTACCTTAGCCACTAGACCACCGCGGCGGGGCACACCACACACATAATATATATATATATATATATATATATATTGTAGCCTATACTCGGCAATGTGGAACATTAATTTTGCGGGCATCACACAGTGTTGTACAAGGACCTAGCTTACCTGTTGCGTTGACGCCGTAGCGTTAAAGAGCACGTTTTGCGAAAATACCGGCATCAGCGTTATTGGCTTTGAGCGAAAAATAATCATCTTGTGCGTAAACGAAAATTGAGAAAGATACAAATAAAATCACGAAAAACACTCGAGTGAGAGAATGGGTCGCTTTCTTGCATCAGATGCGCCACACAGCCATGCGTTTACTTAAAAACGCAGTTGAAATAAATTTCCTTGCTTCAAAATGCAGTGAATATAACGTGCACGCTTTTCAAAAACACGCATCTTGTATGCAGGTTTCACAATGCAACGTCTAATATTGCAGTAAGATTGCGCGGTACAAACATACAGTACATTGCCAACGGGTGTCGGAACATATAGTTACCACGACGACTTCGTGGTTTGAATCCGGCTGTTCATTACAGAAGGCACATAATCTACTGCGCATATTTCCTTTCACCAAACAACACTCAGTGGGTACATCGCAAGATTACAAAGATTTCACGCACATGGTTGCGCGTGGTTTAAAGCATGCTACCCTATAAACAGAAACTTCACTGGAACATGCAACTTTGAACTTTTATATTGCAGTAATCAACAATTAAAACTTCTCATTATACTACAAAAAGTGCACATGCACTCTGTGATTGTGGTACGCACTAGATCTAGGATATTGCTATCGCGTTCACCTCTTAAAAGTGAAGCTTATGATGAGCTAGCTTACCAGCTGCAACTTTAACAGCTCTTATATATTTTAGAGTAGCATTCGGCTCTTTACACTACACACTATTCCAATATTGTCTTTGTTGTAATTACATTATTCAAATTTGTCGCACCAGTGTACACAAGGAAGTTTGGTTCCCTTATATGGTGCTGCGTTCGTCTATTGCACGCTTATCCTTAAGAGGTCCGACGAAATGAGTGATAGTGAAAAATTAAGGTGTCTTTCTTTGTCGCCTTTGATGGCTAGAAAATCAACGAGGAGCAAACTGGCCTAATGCATCTTAGCGAAGTTGTCTAAGGTAGTTTACAACAGGCGTTGTTTTTAAAGTTTAGAAGTGGGATAATTAGGCACAGGCTCGCATTTATTGGCTGTAGTTGAGGTAAATGCGTCAAAACCAACGGATTTGTGCGCAGAGAGACGGTCGCAAGCTGTTGCTGATTGGCACCAGATGGCCGTCACTTTTGTTGACGTATCCAATGTTAGTTCGAATCCGGACATCATTTTTATGTCTTTATTAATATCGCGGCAACAGTTTATCATTTCTCGTTGACGGTTAATAGTGCCCATCGGCACTGGCTGCATCCGTGTCAACAGTAAGTGACGCAAGAGGCTGCAATATACGACGGCACCACAGCACGTCATTATAGTGTCGCACATATCAGTGCCTGTGACGTCAATGACGCCATCTTGAGGTCGTTTGGCTTCAAATACGATGAGGACATATGATGGAGTCATTACACGACATCTTCATGTGGTCGCAGTCAGGCCGATCCTAGCGGCTTCGCAAAACTACGTGAGGTGCACAAACCTTTATTCTCAGAAATGGAAGACAGCGCAAAATGGCGTTAGGAGCAGAGAGAATTTCGTAGCGACCGGGAAGGGGACGTCAATGCAACTTCCTACAAACAGAAAAAAGAAGCAGGAAGAAAGAATGTTGAATTTTGCCTTCCAGCCATGTGAGGCAAAGGAATCACGCGAATATTTTACAGCCCAGTTGGTTACGTCATTCCTTCACTCGTCTAAATTATTAGGAAATAACCACCATATCCACAAAGTGAATGATGTGAGAGGAGCTTGCTCGACGGGGCATGGGACGTTTCATGGCGAGTCGAGAACATTTTTGTAAAAAGGGTTGTTATGTAGAAGGCGCGTGATGTGAAAGTCGATGGCAGCATTGCAGGGCGCGTTTTGCGGTGGCGCGGCATAGTGTTGGCAAGTTCGATCGGCACATGAACCATCTTCCCCTTTACGCCACACTAGCCGCTGCCGTGGGTCAAATGCGTAACGCTCATAAATGGGAGATGTGTAGCTATCAGGTGTTCTTCAACGGGATTGAGATTAGGTAGTTGAGGGGGCATGAGCTGATATCGGTACCCGTGCGAATAGCACTTATCGAAGGAACTTGTCACGTGCTGCCACCTCTACGAAGTGACGAAAATGAATTGGACGTATTGGCGAGAATCCCCCTCGTCCTGCCGGCACGCCAGACGTTTTTTTGTCTCCTACCGGCTCGGAGGCGGCGTACATTCGCACGCGTACAGACCAAACACCGCGGAGAGCCTCCTTTTTTTCCCTTACACGTTTCTTTATCTCACCCACTACCCATCACCGGTGTAACGTTGCTGAGCTTACCACCTGAGGGAGGGACAGTTACTACGCAAGAAATTTCTCTTCCCTTTCTTTCAAAGCCACTTCGAAGAGCCGAGCGCGCGGGTGATTGGAAACTGACGATGATGATGATGATGATGATTTGAGGCTGATCCCTTTGTATTGGGCGGGCCAGAATAATCTGGCCTAGCCAGAGTAAAAAAAAACTCAAAAAGTAAATAAACAAAACACTCCACTGCTGCACACGCTCGCATCTGCACACCTTCAATTTTGTCCACATAAATCATTACCGCGGCGTGGTGCGCCACCACTGCACCAGCCTTGTTTTGGTGGTGCGTATTGCCACATAGTTCACTGTACCAGCCACTCCATCGCCTGTGGGTGTCCCCGGGTCATCTTTGTGAACAAACTCTAGAGCCTCGGGCAGCATGGTGCCCTTTCGTTCGTTTGGGCCCAAACACGTACAGCGTAGCACTAGATGGGGGATGGTTTCTTCTTCATGCTCGCACATCAGGCACATCGCACTCGTGTCATCGGTATTCTCGTCGAATCGGCCTTGGTACGCAAGGGTTCGTAGTGCCTCAGCCCGCGCTTCGAACAGAAGGCCACTACCGCCATTGTTCTCGTACATGCGCTCCTTTTCTATTTCATTCTTGCAACTTCGATATACCGTCAAGGTTGCCTTGGAACGCATCACCCTCCGCCACTGCTCGTTCTCCTCCTCCCGTAGCTGTTCTTGAACGGCACGGGCCCATCCGCACTCTGTGCTTGCCTTCACGGGTTTCACGAAGAAACCAAATTTTCGGCGCAGGGTGTACAACCGCGCAGTCCACTGTGTCCTTTTTCAATCAGGTTGGTGTATCGCAACAAGCGTCTTGCCCACCTGTTGTCATCCATGAGACGCAGGCGGCGCTCGCAGGCTATCTTGCTCCTGGCTTCTCGGGCCTCATACGAAAACCATCCAACGTCTCTTTGAATGGCCTCTATAGCAACTCGTCCGTGGCATCCCAAGGCCAGTCGACCAACCTCCCGCTGCCCTCGTTCCAGCCACTGTCTGGTTCCTGGTTGGAAGGTTAGTACGGCATTGGCAAACGACAAGCCTAGGACATAGACACACTTCCACATTTCCCGAACCAGCAGGAATCGGTTACAACTCCAAAGACTTCGTTTGCGCATGACGTTCGCCGCTTCGCGTGATGTTTAGCGGATGTTTTCCTCGGAAATGTGTAGAACTTGCCCTGATGTACTGAGCTGGACACCGATGTATCTGTACTCTTTCTTCCATAAAATCTGCCCACCCTCCGGCAGCAACACTGGCGCAGTTATATCTGTGCCTGCAAACACCAGCACCGCTCATTTCTTGGCAATGAAGCAGAGTCCAAGTTTGCTTAGGTGATTTGACGATAATAAAACGATGTGCTGCAGGTCACCCAGACTGTCAGCCATCAGGACAATATCATCCGTGTATACTAGGCCCGGAAGCCTCCAGGACACTGGTGCTTCACCATATGAGTGGGCAAGAGAGAATCCACCTCCATCCGTCAGCAGCACCCTCTCAAGGCTTGCCGTATACAGCATATACAGCAGCGGCGACAATGGACATCCCTGTTTGAGAACCCGCTTTACCGTCACTGGTTCGGCTTGGGTTTCAGCAAAACACGCCACCACCGTATTGTCCGAGTACAGCCGTCGCAGCAGACTGACCCATGTCTTAGGCATGCCAATCTGCGTCATGCAGTGAAACAAAGATTCATGCGGTACGCTATCATATGCATTCGCGACGTCGAGAAAGCAAGTGTACAGTCCTCTGTTCTCGTTTCGTGTTATCTCGATAGCCTGGGTGAGTACAAATACATTGTCTTTGAGGCGCCGTCCACTGCGGAAATTATTCTGCAGCTCCATCAATTTGTTGTCGCGTTCTGCCCAGCCGCCCACCCACGTCTTTAAACTTTGTGGAAAAGTTCGGTATAGCACGCAAGTTACTTCAAGGGGTCTTTACTCACGTAGCAACCCTGCATTCTCCTCCTCTCTTCGGCACCAGAATCACTCGGCCACATCGCCAATCCTCTGGTATTGGTTCTCTTGCCATGATGCCTGAGAAGATATCTGCCAGTTTCTGCCTGGCCTCGTCTCCTAAGCATTTGAGCAGCCTCGTAGGTATGCCGTCCAGCCCTCGGGTGGTGAGTGCTCGTATGCGTTTCATTGCTTTGTCGGGGGCTGGATGGGTCACTTCACATTTCACCTTGTTGCACAGGCAGTATTCATTGATGAGGTTATCGTCAGTTATTGTGATCTCTGGATCGCCATTGCTGAAATCGTACAGTTTACGCATGTGGTTCGATACTGGCAGTCCTGTGTCCTCATGCCGAATTTGGGGTACCTTGGCTTTCCCACTCAGGAACGACACGTAGGTCCAAAACTTCCTGGCCCCATTGCGTCCGTCCGCTGTGAAAGATTGGAGTTGTCGACTGTTGTGTTCAGCGATTTTGCTTCGGATGATTGTCTGCATAGCCTGTTTGCAGTTTAGGTATTCCTGCCATGCTTGGAGAACTTCACCTGCGGAAAAGGTTTTCACTGGTTTCCTGTGCCGGTGGTTTGCCTCTTTGCGCTCCTCCAAGACTTTCCGCACTTTTTGATCCCACCATCTTTTTTGTCGCACCCCTCATCGTGAATTAGAGTGGACTTCGTGTTTCCGCATTAAGCGTCGCAGTTCTTCCACAAACTCTTTATAATTGAGAGGTTTAGAGGTCTGTGGGATGTTATCGAACTCCTGGGCAATGTCTTCGTAGGCCACTTCAGGCAGAAATCGTTGCGCAGACTTCCGGCATTCTCGTTTTTTTTAAAACCACGTGGAGAAGCAGATTGTTAGGCTGATCCTGTAGTGGTCACTCCCGATGCTGAATTCCCCCACCCCCTCACCAATGTTGACGTGGTTGACCTGACGTGCCAGTCGGGATGAGACAAGTACATAGTCAATACATGTCCGACTGTTTCTGGCACACCATGTCAATTCTCCTTCTCAATCTGGCCGGAGCTTGGTTACTTCTAGGTTGTGCCTTCTTGTACACTGCTGCATGAGGTCGCCATTGAAGTCTATGAATCCATCAATTTCTTAACGCCTTGTGTAGTGGCGGGTTATCTAGTGAGCATTGTTGGAATCACAACTTTAGGCTGCGACTACAGAAGTGTACTCAATGGTGTACACGCAACAATGGTGTACACGCGAGCAGCCACCGTAAGACAAGCCGCTAACAAAAAGAGCAAGCTCTTAGAATGAATGTTGTATCGTTGCAACAAGCGGAAGATCTTGTGGGCCAACCAATGTCCTAGTGTTGCACAGTCGTTTCATCGACCATGACTGCGAGGTCCATGACAATTTATGTGCTTACTTTCCTTGTCCCTCCTGTTTTTTATATCTCCATGATGATAATAGTGATTAAAACTATTTTGTTCCGGAGAAGACACAAGGGAAGCCTTGCGTCCCATCCTTTCTCTTGGGTAGGGTAGCACACCAGTCGTTCTGACCTGCTTTACATCCTAGCGCTTCTTCATGTCCTGCTCCTTGCTTCGTGCCTGAATATCGTTTACCAGTAAGGCATAAATATTTTTAGTACAGGGCATGCATGAAATTTTTAAAGTGGTATGAATGCACCAATAAATTTATGGTCAGGAAGGCACCAGAAACATACGTGTTACATATTGAATGTAGGAGGTGCTTTAAAAAAGCACCAATTAAGGAAGTAGACCATAGTGCCCTTTAAGTTTGCGGCATCATTTATTCTATATACGCGTTACGTAGTTGCAATTCACCTTAACAGATCTGCTGTGCCTGTTGCGGTCGCTCAGAATGTGTTTTGGAAAAAAATTTCAGCACATCCATGGAGTGAATGATGCGTTGGGTGAAGCGTCCGTCCGTTCACTCTTGCTTCCGTCCGTGCATGCGTCCATCCGTGCGACCATGCGTTTACCCGAGCGTCCGTCTGTCTGTGCGTCCGTCCATCCATCATGTTTTCTGCAACAGTTCTCAAGGCAATGTCTACGATCCAATAAACTGAGAGAACGCCACCGGAAGTTACAAAAAAGACATGAAGTTACCACGTATACAACGCAGGAAAATAGACATCGTCCTGTCAGCCTCGGTTCTCACGAACGCATACTACAATCAAAGTGTATGTTGCCACGATGATGCAGGATCCAATGCCAAAGACACCCGCTCATCCAATGCTACACGTGTTCCCAGCCTTGTTCATTCCTCACAAGACCCCGAGTCGTGTCATCATCAGTGCAGATGTGCAGGGTGGGGCTATGCTATCCAAGACGTAACAGCCAGCCTCATCCACCAGAGCTCCCCTATATATAACAGGACTGTTTCCCTCTGCTGTGAAGTTTTTGTACGAGTTCAGCAACACCCTTCTGGAAATGTACCACTGCGCATTTTGACATTCTTCACTTTGACACTATGCTTTTTGTTATTTTGTTGATTGAAACTAGCGCATTCTTTTGGTGGGAGGGGAAATCATGTGACGAAGGAAGACTGTGACTGATAGTAAAAGCCGAAAAGGAAGAAGTCAGAATGAAATAAACGTGGCATGTGAGCCAGGCCATGTCTCTCAATCTTCATAGCGTAAGTCACATATATGCACGCTCCCGACCAATACAAAGACGCATGAAATAAAAATGAAGGTGGTGGTGGTGGTGGCGTCTAAGCCATTCATTGTGAATACCGAAGTCGTGCATTGTGAAACACGCGGAAAGCGGCCTCCTTATGATGCTTTTAAAAGTAAGATTTCCGATGATTATTATTTATACATTACCGTTTTTTTATAATTTGCGTAGGTATTCAATTCGAAATCTGCCTTTCAGTATTCACTTAACCCTAGCACAATTATGGACACCCTTGCAAACCTCGACCTTGTTTTTGACATATAAGAAACGCGAAATTCATAAAATGTATGGAACACCATTTTCTGACTAAGCCCACTGCAGGGCAGAAAAATCTCCCATGTTCCCCGTGAATCAAACTGGTCATGTGCTTGCTTCTATTAGATTGTACCTGTACACGTAATCTCATATGGGCATATAATTTTCTGCCTCCCACCTCTCACGCACCACCTACCTGCTGTTTAAATCCAATCAGTTACCCTTAATGGCCAGTGGTTATCCTGCTATGGGCTACGTGCCCAGCCATCTCCATTTCTTCTTTTTGATTTCAACTATGATATCCTTAGCCAGTGTTTATTTCCTGACTCGCTCTGCTAATTTATTTCTCTGAAAGTTACACCTGTATTTTTCCTTTCCATTGCTCGCTGCGCCGTCCGTAATTTAAGTTGAAGCCTCTTTGTAACACTCCATGTTTCTGCTCCGTAGGTAAGTACCGGTAAGCTGCAGCTGTTATATACCTTCCTCTTGAGGGATCGTGATAGACTACCCTTCATGGCTTGAGAATACTTCCCGAATAAGGACCATCGAATTCTTATTCATTTAACTATTTCATTCTACAGTTCGGCTTCGCAGTAATTATCTGTTTTAAGTAAAAGTATTGACAACTGCCAGTGCCTCTGCAAAGAAGGTTCTTTGCCGTGCTATTCTCTGCTGAGATTGTTGCACATTACTTCAGTTTTATATATATTAAACTACGCAGTATCTCAGTAGACAAGGCCAACAGGACTGTTCATTCCACAGTGCCTGCTTCGGCGTATTTTTATCTACATGCTCAGACAGAGCTTCGCACTGACGCAAGTGGCCATTACATTGGTGCTGTACTCGTTCAGATACAGAAGGGCACAAACTATGTGATAGCCTAGGCTAGGCACCTTTCGTCGCAGACTAAAAATATTTAAAATTTAAAAAAGAACATTGGGCATATCACCGTTTCAGTCCGAATATGCTGAGGGCCACACCATTTAAAAAAAAGTGTATAATATAACAGCCTCAAATATTTCACTACTCACATTATAGTATTATGTATTTATATTTCCCGTAAAGAAGAAAATATTGTTAATTATTTAAACAAACTGAGAAATATCGGGGAATGTCATTGCAAAGCTGTACCGCACGTAAGTGCCCATTAAGTTGCCAAATTCATAAGTCCGATACCCGGTACCTTAACACGGCGACGCATGCTCTAAATGTTTGAGGGAACGTTGACCTTACAATAAGCCGCCATCATTCAGAAAAAAAGATTGTGAAATGTCCCGCTGCCCAATCCCTCCGAGAAGATTTCTCTTTTTCACCGAAATGTGTGCCTCATGTTTTAATGGTCCGTCGCGTCAAGTCTCAAATTTAGAGCCACTCGCTAGCCTTTCAAAACTGGGTGAGACGTTGAACTCTCCAGGGCCAATAAGGGTGGCCGCAGTGTACTGCAGTGGCAGTTCTGGCTTTTATATATGGCCTTTGGTGCTCTCGAATCACCTGCATATACAAAGAAAAGAGGCTGCATGAAATATTTTATGCTTCACAGACCTTTCATCCGCCTATGCAATATTGATGGTGGGTGCTAAGGTCACGCGGTAACCTTTTTCCGACTATAGAAAAAGATATATTTACTAGTCTTCACATTCAGCTTGCATTATCACGCAATTATCGGCTTTCGGCTTTCTTGCTGAACGAGTCGCTTGTAGTTTTCCTGTCACTTGTCGCGTTTTTTTTGGGAATATTTGAACTTGCCCAGAAACTGTAGTTGTTTAAATGATCACCACGTTCCCCAGTAGCGCATTTATTGCTCCCTAATAGTGCATGTGGCGATGTCTTTGAGAAGTTGGGTGTTGAAATCAAACATACGTTGGTGAAATTAATTAGCAACGTAGTCGCATCCAGCCAAATTGGAGATTACACTAAAGACACGGCTAGAACGTAAATAGCTATTTTCCTTCGATCGCAATTGTGCGTAATGCCACTGTACAAAATGTAATGATGATGTGATGTGTGGGGTTTAACGTCCCAAAACCACCATATGATTATGAGAGACGCCGTAGCGGAGGGCTCCAGAAATTTCGACCAACTGGGGTTCTTTAACGTGCACCGAAATCTGAGCACACGGTCCTACGACAATTCCGCCTCCATCAGAAATGCAGCCGCCGTGTACAAAATATAAGTGATTCCTTTAACTCTCCTTTTTATTGGAGTGACACATTTTTAGTATAATCAAAAATGCTTTCAAGAATAAGGAAATTCGTTATATTTTGACTTCTTTTGGACTTTGAGCTAATTTTGTAATGATTATTTGCTTCTTATTTTGGTAACGTTGCAGAACTTTGGCTGCAACCCGAAGCTGAGTGGCCTTCCTTGCTTTTCTCTACTATATCGTCATTTGTTCCTCTGTTTCAGTCTCTCTATTTCTTCTGTCTCTCTTTTGACAATAGTCTTTGTAATACCTAAGAATTAACGTGGTAAACCACGAATATCTCTTTTTTGGTATTTGTTTCTATCTATCTATCTATCTATCTGTCTATCTGTCTGTCTGTCTGTCTGTCTGTCTGTCTGTCTGTCTGTCTGTCTGTCTGTCTGTCTGTCTGTCTGTCTGTCTGTCTGTCTGTATGTATGTCTGTCTGTCAGCTTCTGCATCTTGTTCACGTATTTTTTATTTCTTTCCTTTTCTAGCTCTCTATTGGTTTCGCTTTTTTTATTCATATCCCCCAATTCTAGTCTCTTCATTTCCTCGTAGGATATCTTTTGTTTTCGTTGTTTCTTTCTGTGTCCGTGTCTTTCTACCTTTTTCGGTCTCTATCTATATCTTTCGCTGTCTCTCATTTTAAATGCGAAACATTTCTTAGTGAACTTCGGTGACTTTGAGCGTATCTATCTATCTATATCTATCTATCTATCTATCTATCTATCTATCTATCTATCTATCTAGCCGCCTCTGACTTTTAGCTCTCCTGGCCGTTTCGAATGGTACCAATACCAAACTTGGTATGGCATAACATGACTGTATCACGAGCATATTGCACTAGTCATAACATGAAAATTATGACATCTATGTCGTGAATGTCATGCTTTAGATTTCATAGTCTTGCTGCTATTGTGGTGGTTTCGTTCACATTACATGTTGTAAAAACTATGATATGACATGATTGCATGTTGAACACAAGCGACCGACTCAAACATGAAAATCATAATATGCGTGTCATGTAAGAACATGACTACATGCCACACTCATGATGCGCTGGCGGCCGTTTCGCTAGCTTCACTTAAATCAAACTTGGTATTACGGGGCGTGAACTTATGACGAAGATATGATACTGGTGCGAACATGATAAACATCACATGCGTGTCATGTAACAGTATGACTGCATGCTGCTCTCAAGATGCACTCGCGGCTGTTTCGCTAGTTTCACATGCAGCGAACTCGGTAGTACGCAAATGACACATCCAAACATGATTGCCACGACATGCGTGTCATGTAATAACATGACTGCATGCCACACTCATGATGCGCTCACGGCCATCTCGCTAGCTTCACATATCCAAATTTGGTATTACGTGATGTCATTGGATGACGAAGGTATGTGACTGGTGCAAACATGATAATCATGAGATGCGTGTCTTGTGAGAACATGACTACATGCCACAGTCAAGGCGCCAATACATTTCGACGTGTCGCAGTGCGTGTGCTCACCGGCGTTCATTTTGTTGTGTCCCGGCGGCGTTGCCACGCCAGGCGCAGGTCCTGCCATAAAGCAGGCGCACGCCGCGTAGCGTTGCTTTGACGCGTGCGCATTTCAGCCCATCAGGCGTCACTCCGTCACGAAAGAAGGAGAAGCAGCATTGTCTGGGTAACGCATCAGCACGAAATACAGCATGTCGCATTTCGCACCGGTTGCCGTTGGGGTCGCGCCAGGCGTCAGACTGTTGAGTGCTCGCGTTTTGCTAACGTAGCGTCGCTGTGCCTAGCGTGTGCGCGCGTCAACGCTACATTGGAGTATATTGGGCACTTCGTCATGCGCTCGCGGCCGTTTTTCTAGCTCCACATATACCAAATTTGGTGTTACGTGACGTTAATGGATGACGATATATATGACTGGTGCAAACATGATAACCCTGACACGCATGTCATGTAAGAATCTGACAACATACCACGCTCATAGCGTGCTCGCGGGCGTTTTGCTTGCACCATATATACTAAATTTGCTATCACGTGACGGGAATAGATGACGAAGGTAAACTACACATGCAAACATGATAATCAAGACACGGAAGTTATGTACGGCATAATTTACCTGCACCTCATAACGTTGCGCTGATTTTAAAGTGATATATCAATATTTTCGATTCATGCTTAGCGTATCATCGATTCCCACTGTAACGTGGGATCTGCCAATTTTTTATTCCTTCGTCCCTTCCTTTTCTGCTGTCTCTTTTCCTTTTCTTCTATCTCTCTCTCAGTGCTTGTTCTTTCGCCTATTCGAATCATTTGATCCACGTCGGACAAATCGGCCCAGCTCATAACGCACGCCGGGGGCACTTGTTTCATGGGGGAGGGGGGGGGGGGAGCGGAAGGCTACGAAGTCGTTGCAGACAGCACACACCAGCATCATGATGATCATTGTGAGAGATGACAGGCGCACAAACTCTGCTGCAATGCCATGTTTTAGCTAGCATGAACTCGGCATTTCAGTTATCCGTGAACGTATGTATACCAGTTGATTCCGGCACACCCATTTCCTAATTACTCAGCCACCACAGACTGGTTCACGAATTGCTCAACTGATGGCGCAGCGATGGCGGGTTCTCATTGTCATAACACCAGTAGAGTGTCGACTTGACTGGAAGTGCACGCGCATTAAGCGAACATGAAGGATAGGACCATAGAGTTTTCTAACATTCACCAGAGAGGAGTGTGGCGTTGCGATCGTTCAGCGACCATGGGAATGAAGGGTAGTACACACATTTGCCTAGTCTTCGTACTTGCGGGTGGCAAATTGTGCTTGCGGCTTCGTTTATTGCTGTGTTTCTGTTTTGTTTTGAAAGAAAGATTCAACTCTTTTGAACTTTGTGACCAGATTTGAAAGGTAAGTCTAAAAGAATAAGATGGTGAAGCGCGCGACCACTCAACCTTTGCGCATATTTGTTTTGCAAGAAAAGAGCTCGAAGCCACACGAACAAACACGCAGCCAAAAGCAGGGCAGAAGTACGAAGATTAGACAAATGTGTTTACTACACCATCATTTCCATGCTCACTGAAGCGCCGTGTGTTGCACCTCGCATAGACACTAGCGCTAGAGTTTCCTCTAGTGTATATTAGGAAACTATATAGATACGACCCACCCTACGGGTTAAATACGCCACATTCCAGTTTTCGAGGTTTATTTGTCAGCTGTTTAGGCTAACCTTATTCTGATATGAACTACTCTCCAGGCACCCTTATTACACATAATATATGCGCTATCTTACCACATACCGATAGCAATATTAATTTATGATAACCAGGGGATCTTACCTGAATCTATCACCAGCCTTCCTATTGCAGACGTCTTGAGACCGTGTAATATGCAATGACGACGTACGCACACCAATCAGCACAAACAGTCACGCACGCACACACGATACACGGAATGTTTATTTAAGTTGTGAACTTCTCAAAGAGAACCAGTCGCCCTTTTATAGTTGTGTCGCACAGGCACTGTTTTGGTATGAGCAAAGAAGGCACCGCATCGCCAAACCAACTTCACGCCACGTTGACAATGCAGTGCTGCCTTCCAAACTTTTCCCTATGTATCGTAATCACGTAGGAAGTGTTTTAGATTTTTCCGAGTGCTACATGTAAAATAATTGATTTGTTTAACCTTAGCCTTCAAGTAGTTGTATAGGCAACGCTCGATGCGAGCCAGTTAATCCATCTTAACGCATGTATCCTGTCTCAGTTGTCCGTGTCGCTCCAGTTCGGAGAGCTTAGTAAAACGGTTTATTTTTTTCTGAACTTTCTTTCCTCTCTTTTTATGGATACCATTCTCGACATGATCAGGATAGCGCTTCACCTAATAGTGGCTTACATACGACCCTGAGCTAGACCACAACCCCTCAGCAAAGTAGTTTTCTTCGCTATATCATTTGAGCCTTTGCTGGCGTGTACCATCACCAGACACAGATTGACTAGGCGCGTCCATCACTTCTAACCTGCTAAGCTTCCAGTGCTCAAGAGCCGTGCAATGCTCCAGGATGCAACATCGACCACAGCGAAGCAGGCGCTTTATAGGATTACTGCTCGCTGCTCCACAATCTGGTGCTTCCGTCTGACTCTCTCTGAATCTCTTGGCAAATGCGTAGCAGTGCCAAGATATATACTCGCGTGAGAGCTGCATCTATTTCGTCCAGCCTCCCTTGCTAAAGAGACATACCGGTGTGTCAAATACGTCATGTTTCATATGTCTATTTCTCCTGTTTATACCGCGTTAAGGCATGGAAGCGAGGCTCGCAGTAAGAAAGCGGTGGAACCAGTAACTCAGCTTTAACCTAGAAAAAAAAAAGAAAAAGAAATGCCTAACGTAGGCACAAATGTGCGAAACGGTAACAAACGCTGAAGAAGGCAGAACGGAAAGAAGGTAATTTAATAACGGCTACAGGAGCGAGTGCCTTAAAACGCCCTTATCGCGATAGAGGCGATGTGGTGCGAGAAAAAAATAATTGCCGCCCCCCTTCACGTAAATAATCGTAAGAAAATGTAAAAGTATTCTTTGCGCCGATAGTACAAAGTTTAGAACGAGACGAGGATTCATACCATAACCATTTATTTACCACGTTCATTCAGCCAGCGAACGGTCGACTGTGCGGCACACACATCCCACAATTTATTATTTATATAACGTACGTACTTCATACAAACGTACGAGTGAGCGGACAGGAGAGAGGGGCACAGGGAGGGGAGAGAGAGCAAATGGTGAGAGGGCCGGTGAAGTACGCGCCTACCCTTTCCTACAATCTCTCCCTCACACGCGTGAGCTGATGCGACCACCCCCCGACGCCAGAGTGTGTTCCTCCTCTTCACTCACTCCCGGCTACTCCTGCCCACACCACTTGCTCCGTTTGCTAGGCGCGAGGATAAGCGCACGTGCCCGAAGCTGCTGCTATGAAAGAGGGAGTGAGAGCAGAGATATAACACCTGCTGGTGCGCGGACACCGTCAGACGCCTGACATGCCCCCACTAAGAAATGCATTCGCACTTAAAAACGGCAAGTTGGCATGTGGGAGAGGCACGAACCAAGAGCGCCCGCATCTGTACGAAAGTTTCAGAAGGCGTAAAACTTAATGGAAGGGAAGGAGAGTGGAGGGAGATTAGCGATTTGCGATACAGTAGGCGTCTCCCCGAAAAGGGAACGCGCGTTCCTCGAGAAGTAGCCATGCGGGACACGTAATAGACAACTACTTTTGCCGAGACAGGCGACGTGCACATGGTGTTGCTGTAGCAGGGCTAGAGCGCACGTGAGGTGCATATTTCGCTTCACGCTTCATGGCACATTGAATTTGACACTTGTCGTGAAAGGGGCTTAACAAGAAATCCTATATGTCTTTCAAACTTTATCTAGTCACGTGTAGCTTCTTTCATCGTTCTCTAGCATCAATTCTACACCATACTGTGTTACTTCAATCTCTTCTGATGGACTGCTAATTTATGCCTGATATCTTGACCCGGTAGACGCGTGTCCAAACTTGGCCGTGGTAGCTGCACTTACTTAAAATAAATGTTTCAGAGTTTTGCACGGTGTGCTATGTCAGTCCACGCGAGAGAACTGTATGTGTTCAGAATTCTCCAGAACCCTTCCATTTATACGGTGCGCGTTGTAGTCCTATCAAAGTTTTGTCGCGTAATGTCCAGCATATGAAAATGATACCCGTCAGTAGGAAAACGTGTTATAACGCATCGCTCAGAGCCATTCTCTAGAGTTCCCAAACGCGCATTCATTGTCTCTGTCGTGTTACCTTTTTCGCGAAGTGTTTTCTCACCTCTTCGACATTCGAAAACTAAAGCACTTGCATTTCAAGCAGGAGAAATATCTTGCACGTTGTTTTGTTGTTTTTCCGTCTCCATTGGAAGTGAACAGGATGAGTGCTTCGTGTTACGCCACATCTTCTCCGACACTTTGTTGTGTACTCTGTCTATACCTTAATTTCTTTCAAAGGCTTTATTTCGGAGAACATCCCCCGAGTGCTTCCATGCAAAATGGATCACGCCCCTGGGGAGGACGATGTATAAACTCAGATTCAATGCAAGCGCGTCACTCTGAGGAACGTTGAAATTTAACTACGTGCGCTCCCTCATGAAGTCGCTGTCACATTTCCTAAGGGCATTGATTAATATCAACTGGCCCATCACTTTACGCATCTGGTAATCAATTCGAATATTTACCCTCTATTCTTTTGTACTTACCGCCCGCCTTCGATGTTCTACATTCTTCCCGCACGCGCCCCACCGAGGTGGTCTAGTGGCTAACGTACTACGCTGCTGACCAGCAGATGTCGAGATCGAATCCCGGCTGAGGTGGCTGCATTTTTTATGAAAGCAAAAGTGCTGTAGGACAGTGTGCTCAGATGTGGGTGCACGATACAGAACCCCAGGTGGTCGACATTTCAGGAGCCTTCCACTACGGCGTCTCTCATAATCATGTGTTAGTTCTCATCAGCATCGTCGATTCCTCCCGCACTTCGGAATAGTGGAAGAACGTTCTTCGCGAAGGTGCCTCAGATGTTGGCCCAATGCTCATCCTGCGAGCCCAAGCTGTCTTTGAAGGAGCTGTAGTTTATGTAGTTCTGGTCAATGGAAACAACTTTCCCAAATACCTGTCATTACTAATATTTACATCTTTATTAATATTCAGCGAGATTATATGAGAAGTTTGTGTGTGAGGGTGGTGTGTGCGGCGAGATAGTCTATCCTGTATGTATCTACCATATTTTGAGACACTCATCCTTAAAATGGGCAAATCTTTTAGTCCCTAGCACACCGCAGGAAGCCTCTTCGAACGTTGTATCTCTCAGTGCTTAAATAGGTATCCTCGCCACTTTTCTCTATGTTTCCTTGCAGGTCGCTAATCCTATGGGCGATTGATTACCTTTCCTGGCTCTCGCATCATGACACCTTATTGCTCATCCTGTGATTACAAGAACTTTCCACGAAGACGTGCTTTTAAGACGATAGTCTTTCTTGGGGACCCCTCGACAGAAAATTTTGATCTGTCTGTCTGTCTGTCTGTCTGTCTGTCTGTTTGTTCGCCCTAATGATACCTCAAACGGCACCAAACGGCCAACCCCATCCGCAGCGCCCACCAATATTGCTCAAGGTTAAGCGTTCATAGTTGTCGATTGTCAATTAAAAAGCAATTATTGCGCGTATATGAGGCGCCACAACAACGCTTTGATGTTTTGTATGTCTGCCTTTACACTAAAAGAGGCACACACAAGTATTCTAAGGAATGTAGCAATTATTCGCGCTGCGCTGACAGTGCAACGCGATGCTCAACAAGGTGTTTCCAGCGCTTTGCTACGACGTCACGGTAGTAGCACATGCCCGTCGCTCTGCGTTCTACACCTGATCACCTCCGAGACAGGCGCGCATCTTTCTCCGCGGGCTGCAAGCCTTCGTTTTTGACGATAACTGCCAGATGGTACTTGTGTCAAACGTGCTTCGATGCGCTCGTTCGCCTCCACTACACGCTCGAGGCACTCTAACGCAGCGCCTGAAGAATACCATTCACCGATTTTCTGGCGCAAAATAACAAATAAACGTTTTGTTCTCTTTCTCCAAACGCAAGACTATCGTCTTTCGACGACATTTGCGATGCAACATGCAGATTTGGAACCATTTTTTTCTCACACGAATGGCAGACTCATCCGGGTGTGAGTCGCGCAGTGTTGTCGAAGCAGTAGAACGTTTACTGCGTTTCTATGAAAGTTTTGCGAGCGAACGCAGTGCTCTGGACATTGTGGTGAACAAATTAGACCATTTTCCGAAGACAAGATCATCGGATCGTTAATTGCTCTACACGCCACAGGTCAGCCAAACGACGGATGACTGACCACGATAAGCGACCACTTGTAGGCACACCATGAACAAGTGCTATTGTAGGTACCCTACGTTGTTTTTTTCCCTCTGTGTTTCCTTCTTTTCGTCGTTTCCTTCCGTGTAGCGTCGCAACTGGATGCACATATGGTTGACCTTCCTGCCTTCATTCCTTTCCTTTACCTTTTTTCCTTTCTCTCACTCTTTATCTTGAACCTAACTTCTAATGCTGCTAAGTCGTTAAACATCTATTGCCGCCCACCGTGGTGATCTAGTGGCTAAAGTACTCGGCTGCTGACCTGCAGGTCCCGGGTTCGAATCCCGGCTGCGGCGGCTGCATTTCCGATGGAGGCGGAAATGTTGTAGGCCCGTGTGCTTAGAAATGGGTGCACGTTAAAGAACTCCAGGTGGTCGAAATTTCCGGAGCCCTTCACTACGGCGTCTCTCACAATCATATCAAACGTCAAACGCCACAAATCAAACATCTATTGTCAACTCTAGTTCAAATTTCAAGAAGTTAGCTTCGAGGCATGCTATTCTGGAATTCCGAAGGGAAAGCGTGACGACTCGGGAGAATTTTTTAGCTTCTTTGCGTAATTTTGAAAGAAAAGAAAAACCCAGTTTGAGAGCTCTCTGCGTCGACGTGTAAGAAGCGTGTTTCTCGTGCACAGCGAGTCGTTGCAACAAGCAACGCAGTTGTGCAAACGAAAATGAGGCTTATCTGAGTTGACGGGCACAAATAAACAAGCCTTGGCATGTGCGTGTTTGTTCACGTCCCTCTGGCTTATAAAGAACAGCTGCACTTTTGCTCAGCTATTTTGCTTCTATTTGCATGTACGTTTTTCGTTGTGCATTGCGTGCTTCGCATTTCGCACGCGCAGAAGTATAAAGCAGTGGTGTACCTGTGTTTTTCTGCTTTTGTAGCACTTATCTCTACGTCTGAACAAGCACTCACTGTAATTAGAATGGCAGCTGCTATACCATCACTCCCGTTGCCTATACAATGAGCTGAAATATTGGGGGCTTTTTCGGAACAAGCCTGGGAGCAGTATACGAAGATACAACTTTTTCGGAAGATAATAAAAATAAGCCTTAACGCAGCAACATACATGGTGGCAGCAAGAAAGTAGCAATTGGAATGGTGCGGGGCTGCATCCTCTGGCACATGTTAAGTACATGGAATGGCGAGGAAACTGTTAGTAACACATGAGTTGGACTGCGTCGAGCCTAATCATGTTTTTTAAGTAGACAGAAGGTATGATGGCGTGTTTCGCGACACTTTTTCTCGCCATTGTGCATGCTTGAAAACTTTCTTAATTTTCAGCCTGAGGCACCAATAAAGCGCTGGTAGTTTTTCGCTTATCTGTCTCTTTTAACTGTCTTTCTTCAAGCTGCCAGAATTGTGCCAGAAGTATGATGTTCAGCAAACTCAACTGGGTAGCTTGCCGCCTATAGTATCTCTTAGCCTTCCGTATTGTGTTCTGTTTGTTTTGTTTGTTTGTTTTACAAAATATTTCATTTGTCGAGAGTTTATGTTGTAACCTTTGTCTCTCTTGTCCATCATTCTAGAGCCGGATAGCTTTGCTCATTTCAGACCCAACCCGCCATGCACCCCTGTGCATGTATTTGACTTTCAACCTTAGCGAAGGTGAATTTCGTCCACTTTCTCCTCTCCCGTGGCTCGTCATAGCAACAGACATACCCTGAGTCGTTTACTTTTCTGCTAACCACCACTGTTTCTCAGTCGGCAGCAGTTGCGATCCGGTGGGCGCGCGATCCTTGGGACCTCAGCACTTGTCATGCGACTGCCGCTTTGGTGATACGAGCAGAGATCTGGACAGCGTGCCAATGCTAGTCTTGCGAGGGCGACTACAGCTTAGGTGTTATGAGGGCGTAGTAATCAGCTGAAAGACGACGGAAGTCCCGTGCTCGGCACAAGGCGCGTGAGGCAGAGCACGGATCCGCAATCAGAGAAGAGATAACCTGGAACCAAATGCAAACACGGTAAAGCAAACAAGGTTAACCCGTTCTCTGGTTGCACGCTTCCAGTAAGGCCTTGGTGCAGAGCACAATCGATATTCTTGCTTCTATGTTACTGTGAGGTTTGCCCTTTCCTTAGCATCATTTTGGTTGTTCTTTTTTGGCTTGGCAAGTGATCTACCCTGACTTCTATTAGTGAACGACGCGAGAACATTACGCGATATTGTTTTTCTTTAGCCTCTGTACGCTGTGATCCTTGCCAATAAAAGAGATCCGAAGTAAAAGAAAAATAACATTAGGAAGTGAACCAGCAAGAAGGCCGGTATCGACGAACGAGCTTTCATTGATCACTCCCTTCCGCAAGAAAATCACACGGTGCTCGGCAAGTACCATCGATCGGAGGTGGCGCCACAATCGGGCATCGGCTCGCGCGAAAGCGTACAAGGTTGTTGTTTTGTTGAATTCTGAGAGAACACTTCGGAATCTAAGATAAGAATGGCGTGTGCTGTAGCACAAGCACTGACAAATGTGCAGGGATAACAAAACTGTTCTTTTATGTTTTCTGCTTCAGTGTGATGTTATTAATGCTACTGATTGCCGGCATTATTTAGGAAAACAGCACTTCCACTGCCAAATTGTGACATCTGCAAAAGGTGCACTTTGCACAGTCCCATTAAACAAAAAATAAGCCACCATGGCAATAACTGATGTACTCAGTGTTCACCGGTTGGTTTCTTTTTATTCAGCGCCCTTGTCATTAGGGGAAGAAGGCAAAAAGCAGCTTAGACAAGTGGGAAAAAAGAGTGGGTGAAGAAGAGCTTCGAATGTTCTCAACTAGTCTTGCTCTTATTGCTTGTTATACTTAGTTGATTTTATCTTTTATCTTTAGCATCATCTGCGACCTTCGTAATCTCTCCAACTTTAGTTATCTTTTTCGTAAGACACTCATTGAACGAATTCGACAGGGAGCATCACTTCACGGAGTTCCACACAATATAGATGTGGAGTATATAGTGGTATACTATCAATAGCAAATTTCAAAATCTATATATAGGCGTATACGATCAACCGCATATCGTAGAACTTAAGAAGTTGTAGCACTGTAAATGTGATTAACTCGAAGCTTCAGACTAGTTCAGACCATGGACGGATAGACAGACGGATGGATGGACGGATGGACGAACGGACAGACAGACAGACAGACAGACAGACAGACAGACAGACAGACAGACAGACAGACAGACAGAAAGACATTGTAGCATTGTAAATGTGAATAACTCGAAGCTTCAGACGAGTTGAGACAATGGGCGGAGGGACGGACTGATGGACATAGAGACAGACAGACGAATGGACGGACGGATGAATGGAAGGAATGGGTGGACATACAGACAAACAGATAGACAGGCAGATAGGCACAGACCGACGGACATACAGATGAATGGATGGATGGACGTATGGACGCACGCTAGCAAGAACGAACGGACGCACACACGGACGGACGGATGCTTTGCCCCGCTCATCATCATTCACTCCTTAGATACGCTGGCACTTTTTTGCACTTGCCCTCAGTATACACAAAAACGAGTAAAGAGGCATTTTATGCCTCGTAGAAGAGACACAAATTGCAGAAGGCACTTGGAAGGTACAACGCCGAGGGCGGCGTCATCAATTTGGACTATATGCAGAACCTTACAACGACGGTGTCAGAAAAGATGTGTGTCAGCGACCTGTCGATAGTTCCGCGTGCCAGCGTATAGGAACTTCTTTTCGAATGTTTAAAATGCGAAGGATTTCACAGTCTCACCATGTCATGCTTCGGCGAGGGTGGCGCCATCCTCAGCTTCACTGCGCATGCTCGTGTCTCTTTCCGAGAGTCCCATGGTCGCGTCTGACGTAGTTCCAAAAAGGAACCCGCAAAACTGTTGCTCCCGAAGCCATAGACACCACCGGGTGGTGGTGGTAGTGGATAGAAGTGAGAAAGGCACCTAATTTCTGCAACCCGGCCGGGAGCACGGCGCAGTGCCTGCGGGGAAGGGAAAAGGGAGAAAGGTGGAAAGAATAGAAAAAGGTTAAGTGAGCAGTGGCACGGTCGTCATCAGACACCGCCTGGCGTTCATCAAGCCGAGCGCTCGCATTGGCAGTGCGAACCTCTCCCCCGTACTCATCTCCCTCGAACGCGGACGGGGAGTACATGAGCGGTGGAGGCGCATTTGGAATTCAGTCAAGGGTGTGTTTACTTGGCTTTCCCTTGACTTTACGCTTTGCTTGACTCCGCTAGATGCGATGAAAACAACAGTACCTTCAACAAGTAGCTGGACACAACCCAACATCAGCGTCCCACCACTCATTGAAGGCAACGCTTCTCCTTCATTCAATGCATAAGAATAATAAAGACAAACTAACAAGTGGACATTCCCAAATCAAACGCAATAATGCCACATTCACGTGATACCCCCACAATTCTGCGAAGCATTTGCTCGAGTTCACCCCGTGAGAAAATGCGGGCAGATTTTTCTTTTCTGATTGTGCTTGTCTTGGGTAACTTCATTCTTGCATGACCTGTGTCACAGGAACGTTTGAAATGCAATTCACCGGATAGTCAATCGACTCAACTGTCAAGCAGGACCTGCCACATGGGCACTTTCGAAGGCCGAGTCAATAGCATTCCCAGTCAAAGAAGCACTTCGCAACTCTACTGACTGTTCGTTGGTCATTGAGCGATGGAAGCGGAAACAGCGGACGATTCCTCTGGTTCAGGGTGTAGTTGCGCTCACTGTCGCTCACTGTGTAGTTGCGCTCAACGGTCATGATGCGCTCACTGTCGTTTCGCTTGCTTCACATATACCAAATTTGGTATTACGTAATGTGTATGAAAGACAAAGGTACAACATGATAATCATGACATGAGTGTCATGTAAACATTACTACATGCCACGCTCATAGCACGCTCGCGGCCGTTTTGCTGGCATCACATATACCAAATTTGGTATTACGTGACTTGATTGGACGATGAACAAAAAATGGCAGATCCCACGTACAGTGGGAATCAATGATGTGCGAAGCCCGACTGAGAAATGTTGATATGTCACTTTAAAATCAGCACAATGTTACGAGGTGGAGGTAAATGATGCCTTACATGACTTCCTTGTCACGATTTTTATTTTTGGATGTGTCATTTACTTTCGTCATCTAATCACGTCAAGTGATACCAAATTCACTAAATGTGGAGCTAGGGAAATAGCCGCAAGCATAATATGGGCATGGTATGTTGTCATGTTGTTACATGACACGCGTGTCAGGGTTATCATGTTTGCACCAGTCATATATTTTGTCATCCATTGACGTCACATAAAACCAAATTTGGTGTATGTGGAGCTAGCAAAACGGCCGCGAGCGCATCATGAAGGATCCAATATACTCCAATGTAGCGCTGATGTGTGTGCACGCTGGGCACAGAGACGCTAACTTAGCAAAACACGAGCACTTTTTTGTCTGGCGCCAGGTGCGATCAGCGTCCACCACCACGGCCTGACGGCAACCGGCGTGAAATGCGACATGCTCCGTTTCGCGCCGATGCGTTGTCCAGACAACACTGCGTCTCCTTTTTAGGGGCGAAGCTCCTTAAGGCGTGGCTTGGGCGTCCCTCGTATGTAACCACCAGTGGCACATACCCGAAATAGGTATAACACTTGACCTCCAAGGTAGTGCCAGTGAGAGATTTCTTCTGTGCGTTGTTTAACAATAAAAAATAGTGCTCAATGTACATGTTAATGGCTGCTAATGGGGAATGAGAGACATGAGCATTCGGCTTTTAGTCGACGCGCACGCTGCGATCCCCATTAGCAGCCATTGGCATGTACATTGGGCACTATCGGACAAGAAAGGGATGCTACATGATACTCGCTGGGTGTAACCTCCTTAGCTTTAGAAAGGTTTAGCGAGCGTTGAGCCGCAGTGCCATGAATACAATGAACTTGTATATACCATGAATGAACTCAAGGTGGTTAAAAATGAGAAGTAGATACGAAGCGCAAGCCGTAAAAAAGTAAAAGCCGAATTCTCTTGTCTCTCATTTCTCATTAGCAGCCATTGGCATGTAAATTGAGCCCTATCTGACAGGGAAAGGTTGCTACGTTATACTCGCTGGACGTAACCTCCTTGGTTTTCGAAAGGTTTAGCGAGCGTTTGGTCGCAGTGCCATGAATACAGTGAACTAGAATATATCATGAACTCGAGGTGGTTAAAGGTGGGAAGTGGACCCAAAGTGCAGGCCGTAAGCAAGTGTGCGTGTGCCACCTCTCGTTTAGTCCTTGGAATGTCCGCTGGATGGCGGTGCTTCTATATGGGGAATGTATGATAAAAAAAATTGCCCGCAGCTTCCCTCGGGGGAACACTGAGGAGGATGCGGAGCATATAATTGGTTAACGGGGTGTTAAAGTGCGACTTACTTGGGTCGATGGCTAAATTGGTTAACGTGGTTGTGAAATGGGGTGTTAAATTGCGACTTACTTGGGTCGATGGCTAAATTGGTTAACGTGGTTGTAGGAGGGGGTGTTAAATGAGTGAACACGTACACACGTATGCGAAAGGGCGGCGCTGGTCGAAGGAACGTCGATCATTGTGTTTGTGGATTCGTTGGCATTCATTTCACGGCGACTTCGGACGTCGACGCGCCGTACAAACCAACGGACGAGCGGCAACTGAGCGAGCGAGCGCCGACCTTGAGTATATATACAGTGCGACGGCGCATGCGCTGTCAGCTGTCGAATGTTCTCGAAGAAAAAGCGCGCGCGCGGCACAGATGGCGACGGCGCGACGGCGCATGCGCTGTCAGCTGTCGAATGTTCTCGAAGGAGAAGCGCTATGGTGGCTAGAATTGGGAGGTGACGCCAGCGCCCGCATATTCGCCGAGCGCGCGCGATCCTCGTTTTCAAGCGCCGCCGCGACGGCCACCACGGCGCTCCTGTCGGCATAGTGATGCGGGCGAAGCGCGCGCTCCGCGCTCTCTCGTCGACTCGCCGCTGGGTTCGCTGGTTCGCCTCTGGAAGCGTGTCTGGGTGTGTGCAGTTTTCCGCGTTGATGTCTCGCTTATGGCAAAATGTATTTAGTTGCTGACATGACAGTGTGAGTGCCGACCTTAGGATGAACTCCAGCACTACGAAAGCGAGGCAACGCCACTGCTTTGCTCCTGGCTGCACGAGCGGCTATGTGTCATCGAGGGAGCAAGGTCAGCGTGCTTCTCTTTTCTCTGTTCCCAAAGACCCTGCCCTCTTCGAAGCCTGGCAACGAGCCGTACCCCGTGCCGACAAGTCGTTGGACGTGAAGTCGGCGCTATGTGAGCTTCATTTCGACGAGCAGTTTATTGAGCGTTTTTACACGCATGTGATAAACGGCGAAACTGTTCAGATTCCCCGAGGGAAACCGGTGCTGAAATCTGACGCGGTGCCAACCATATTCCCAAATGTTCCTGCGTATCTTTCAAAGAAAGTGCCGAAGAAAAGGACGTCAAGAACATCCACTTGCGGCCTACCATCGAAAATTCAGCGTCAGGAACCAAGCACGTCTGCTTGCGAGGAGACAGCTGGCTCGTACAGCAAAGAAAGCGACAGTAACCAAATACCTGTTCCGAATGTGCCCGCAATTCCCGACGTCCGCAAGTGTGGTCTTCCCAGCGCTTACTGGGCTCGACATCTAATTGCTGGAGCCGACAACGCCACGGTGTTTACAGTTTGCGCACTAGATGGTGACAAGTTGACTATTGACAAGTATGTGCTAATGACATCAGATGAAAACAAACTTCAAGCGACAGCTTTTGTGCAAGCCACAAAAATAAAGACCCTTGACATTACCGACATCGAAATGGCAGAAGAGTTGCTTCGCGACGTCGACTCCATGATACCATGCAGAGGGTTTGGTAAAACTGGTGAATTTGGAGTGAATTTAAAGTACAAGGAGAAGACTTTTGATGGCAGAACCTTCAGCCCATCTTGCCGTGGGGTTGCTCCAACGCCAGAAAAAGCCTGCCCACAATGCAAGCACCTCAGAAGACTACTCCTGAATCGTGAGTCCTACAGGCGAAGAAAAGGCAAAAATGTGGCCCAGTCCCAAAAGCTTTCATACAGGCTTAAGCTGCGAACAGCGCAAGCGAAAAGGAGTCGCCTGAAGTCCTGCAGGCTAAATCACTCATCAAACAAATGAAAGAAAAGAATGCACGGAATGATTCTACAGCATTTGAAGAAGCGGTGAAGGCCCTACCCATTAAGCAGCAGCAACAAGTCAAGGCGTGCTTTGCTGCGGCTAAAAGAAAATCCACGAAAGGGATGAAGTATGAAAGTGAATGGGCTCTAGAGTGCCTTATTATGTCCATGAAAAGCCCACGCCTCTATGAGCATATACGCAAAAACAACATCATGGCGTTGCCTTCTCGAACATCACTACGTCGATATCTCAAGCGTTACAGAAGTGGATTCGGCCTGAGCGAAAAAGTGTTTGCTGCTGTGGCGGAAAAAACAAAATCTATGGACTTGTTCCAGCTCCATGGTGGGCTGTTAATTGATGAGATTAAGCTATCTGAACACTTGAGCTTGGGAACCGATGGCACCATCGAAGGTTTTGTGGACCTTGGGAAGTTCACACCAGAGAGTGAGCGCTCCGTAGCATGTGACCATGGCCTTGTAGTATTGTTCGTGCCTTTTACAGGCACGTGGCACCAGATTATTGGTGTGTTCGCATCACGCAGCAATGTGAAGTCCGAAACGTTAGGCAAAATAATCCTCGAAGCAGTAGTCATGAGCGAAAACGCCGGTCTGCACGTAGACTTTATCACCACTGATGGAGCTGCGTGGAACAGAAGCATGTGGCACTCATTCGGCATACACGGCAGGAAAGAAAACACAGTATGTAGAAGGCAGCACCCTACAGACCCAGAACGTTTTCTGCACTTCATCTCGGACTTCCCACACCTTCTTAAATGTGTGAGGAACACCTTTGTTCGAACGGGCGTGAAACTGCCAGAAGGCCATGCCAGTGTTGACCCTATTGACTGTGCCCGGAAGCTTGATGAACAGCATGACACGACTCTCAAAGCCATGCCTCATATTAGCAAATCGGTTGTGCATCCCAATGGCTTTGAGAAAATGAGGGTAAATTATGCAGTGCGGCTTTACAGTGATGAAGTCCTCAGAGGCATTTTCTTGTACAATGCAACCATCGAAGAAAAGCATGGGAGCACAGCGGCGACAGTCAGCTTTGTGGAAAGAATGAGAAGGCTCATTGAGGCCATGACTTCAAGGTGCAGTTAGGGTGCACTTAAGCCTGGAGGGATGCACGAGAAGTGCATTCAAAACTTCTTGACTTACCTGGACGATTGGGAACCAGCTGCTGGCTCCGGAGGTTTCCTAAGCCGCAGTACAGCCGAGGGGCTTCGTGTTACCTTATCAAGCACGCTACACCTTCTCCGCTACCTGACAATGAAGTTGAACTTCAGCTATATGATGACATGCCGCTTGAGTCAGGACCCCCTGGAGAGGCTGTTTGGAATCGTCCGACAAATGTCTGGATGCAATGATCATCCGACTGCCTCCCAGTTCCTAATCTCGGTCAACACTTTGAGCTTCCAGAATTTGGCAAAACCACCGAAAGGAAGCAATGTGTCCTCAGGACTGCTGAGAAGTCTGCTGGGAGCTGACAACGGAAAGGACCTCACTCCTCGGAGGAAATTAGACGAGCTTCTTGACGTAGGAAACCTTGCCGAAGCACATGAAGTGCTCAATGAATACGGCCACGGCACCGAGCATGCAGACATGGTCGTGCAAAGCAGCGATGCCAGACTCATATTCTACATGGCTGGATATGTGGCAAGAAAAAGCGTTGCAAGCACCAAATGTGCAGAGTGCAGCCAGCAGCTCCTACAAGGCGAGAACGATCCATCTCCAGCTGCAGCATCCCTCACGGCTGATGTTGACCGAGGAGGCCTGCTGTACCCATCAGTCAAGCTCAATGAACTCGTGACCACTCTCGAGAACACTTTTACCCACTGCTTCAGTGTTACAGAAGTCAAACCTGACAGCATCATGGACTTGGTTTCCTTCTTGCAGTTAAGAAAGCTTACACTTGTTGGCTGCCCTGACCACAGTATGTCCCTCACAAACAAAATTATCAAGTTTTATGTTCTTACTAGGCTCCACTTTCATGTCAAAGCCCAGAACAGCAAACAAAACGCTAAGCAGGAAAGAATGAAATTGCTGAAGCTTAGACGCGTGCTTTGAGTTTGATATTGTAACTTTAAGCTCTATTGATTTTTTTTTTGCCGAGTGGAAAGTGATTGTATGCCTCTTATTACTTAGTGCCAAGCGATGCGCTGTCTGTGTGCAATGTTTCAATGTTTTTATCTACTCCCGAGCGTATGTAAATGTGCGTATTTTTTCATTTTATTTTATTTTACCCTGTATTCCATGATGTGCAATAGATCTTCCTAATAATATGATGTGCAATAAATATTTGTTTTATTTTCCTCGCCCAGAACTTTGGTAATATTTTTTTAAAAAAAACGCCGTCGCCTTGCACTCCAAAACACTGCAGGGATATGCGAACGAAAGCTTTAATTTGCGCAGATTCAACGTCACAGAAGTCTTGCAGCGGCAGCCAATTTCTTTTAATGCTTGAAATGGCGTTCTATCAGCCATCGTCACAGTGAGTTATCTGAATCGCCAATTTATCTGAATCATGCTTCAGCAACAGCATCTTTGAAAGGTCCGCGCGCTCAAGGCGCGCGCGCGTAACTAGCATCACCATTCCGCCGACAGCGCCACCGCCGCGCTGCTCGAAACGAAGGAGCGGCTCCGAGCTCCCGTTGGCGTCACCTCCCAATTCTAGCCACCATAGAAGCGCGCGCGGCACAGATGGTGGGCGACGGCGCGACGGCGCATGCGCGCGCGTCAGCTGTCGAATGTTCGAGAAGCGGTGCGGACGGCGCACTACAAGGCGCGAGTATAAGATGCTTCCGCATCTAAAAGATGCGAGATGGTGGGACTTGGAGTGTTGAATAGATGAACGAACGGACACACAAACAGATGCATGGATGGACGCATGAACGGACGCAGGGGCGGATGCACGAAAGAATGCAGGGACGGGCGCACAAACAGACGCATGGACGGTCACACAGACGGACGCATGGACGGACGAATGCTTCGCCCCACTCTCCATCATTCACTTCGTGGATATGCTGCCATTTTTTTTCATGATGGAGGGATGCCGGATGCGCCGGATGAAGGGACGGCAACGCAGCGCGGCGCCCACCTGCGAGTATATGACATTATCGGTGCCTGTCGTGGCAACGCCGGCGTGACGCGACGAATTGAAGGTTGGTGAGCACGTGCACCGCGTCACATCGAAATGTATTGGCGCCTTGACTGTGGCATGTAGTCATGTTCTCACATGACACGCATCTCATATGTTCGCACCAGTCACATACCTTCGTCTTCCATCGGCGTCTCGTAATACCGAATTTGCCATATGTGAGCTAGCGAAACGGCCGCGAGCGCATCATCAGTGTGGCGTGTTGTCATGTTGTTACATGACACACATGTCGTTATTATCCTGTTTGGGAGTGTCATTTACCTATGTCGTCCGTTCGCGTCACGTAATACCGAGTTTGGTACATGTGAAGCTAGTGAAACAGCCGCGAGCGCATCATGAGCGTAGCATGTAGTCATGTGGTTACATGACACGCTTCTCACGTTTCTCATGTTTGCACCAGTCACATACCTTCGTCATCTATTCACGTACTATAATGGCAAGTTTGGTATATGTGACGCT
The DNA here is from genome assembly GCA_013436015.1 of Rhipicephalus annulatus. Classification (NCBI taxonomy): domain Eukaryota; kingdom Metazoa; phylum Arthropoda; class Arachnida; order Ixodida; family Ixodidae; genus Rhipicephalus; species Rhipicephalus annulatus. The sequence goes on along the minus strand of WOVY01006842.1, from coordinate 62,555 downwards.
AGCGAAACGGCCGCAAACGCATCATGAGCGTGGCATGTATTCATGTTGTTACGTGACACGCATGTCATGATTTTCATGTTAGGGTTTGTAGATTGTGTTCGCCATGCTATCATGCCATACCATACCAGTTTTGCAACATGCCTTGTGCACGAAACCACCGCAAGAGCTGCAGGACCATAAAAGGAAATCATGACATTTCGCGATTTTCATCTAATGTCTAGTAAAATATCTTCTTCATGCAGTCATCTTATGCCATACCAAGTTTGCATCGATACCATTATCAAAATGGCTAGGAGAGCTAAAAGTCGTAGGCGGATAGATAGATAGATAGATAGATAGATAGATAGATAGATAGATAGATAGATACGCTCAAAGTCATCGAAGTTTGCAAAAAAAAATGTTTTGCATTTAAAAAATTGAGGCGTAAACATGGTAATCATGGCATGGAAGTTATGTACAGCGTAGTTTTCATCTGCCTAGTAATGTTGCGCTGATTTTAAGACACATATACAGCTTGCTTATTCATGCTTCGCATATCATCTATTCCCGCTGTAGGTGGGATCCGCAAATTTTTCTTCAGAAGATGATAAATGTCTATTTTGGCAGAAAAGCTTAGAAGCGGGCCTGAATTCATTTTTAGGCCTGCCTCTCTGCGTTACGAAAGAGTAGGGGGTTGGAAAAAAAGGAGAGAGAAGTTGTTAGTTGGCACGGCGGGGAGCAATACAGCAAATCAGATTGGGCACGAAGGGGCGCTTTGTAGGCAAGTTTGAATAAGTGTGGTAAATTAAAAAAAAATTCGAAACTATGGAACAAATTGTTACGATTATTTTCAATAAGGACGCCCTGATGTAGCAATATACAAATGTAAGTCATACGCAGAATACCAATTCAGGTAATTAGCCTTACGTCAGTCTTCAGATTAGAAGAAACAAAGAGACCAGGGAGAGTGCGGCCACAATGAACTGCGCCGTGGGCCACGGGTAGCTGACGCTGCAGTATAGTGTCATGCCGTATGAAAAACGGCCGAGGGTTTATTATCAGCTGCTGATTACTGCTGTTGAAATGAGCAGTGCAGCAAACTTTAGCATGAATTATTTCATTGTGCGTACATGCAAATCAAAGTTCCTAATGAAGAGTGCTTCAGCGTAGTGCCATTTCCTATTCTACTCCTAGGTCAGTAATCTGATAGTGAAGAATATGCAAGGCAATTAATTCTGTCTCTCGGTTGAGTTTCTATTCCGTGCCTTTACGACTCATATTAAGCAATCAACGTGGCTGATATCAATTTCTTAGGAACCTGTATCTTCAGAGAAGTTGTGGAGCGTGTGTTCACTAACGTGCCTTCACAGTAATAGTTGAGCATTTATTGTTCATTCTTTTGCCTCAAGGACGAAGGAATTAATGCCGCAGCAACAAATAGCAATATCACGCGAAAAACGGCAAGCAGCTTAAAACTTGCCCTCCACTACAAGCAGAAAGTACGCTTGAAGTGAGCATACGCAAGACAACCGCGGACAAATAATCGTTACAGATGGACACTTGATGCGCGCAGCTCAAGCAGAAAAAAAAAGACGCAGGGAACGAACGCACAAGTAGACAAAAGATGAGCGTGAACAACTGCCCCCATTTTTACTGCTTTGTGTGTGAGCAGCATGCTCCTTTCGTAAACGAGGCCATGGCAGCGAGCGAAGTGACCTTAGTGCTTTTGTTAACCTCTGTAACTTCACAAAAAACTTGTGATGGAAGCACAAGGTTACAATGAACCCGAGTGCCGAGGTAAGCCAACGTCTCCTAGAATATTAACAATGCCCCTCTATAGAGAAAGCACGACGTCACGCTGGTTACCCACCTGCACCCCGGCCGTTGTCGCCTCTCGTTCTCGCTATATCTGCTGGGGACTTCTTGATTTCTTTTCCTCCACCGTGGTCTGCATCTCGAGACCTGAACAAGCACACTTGTGTGTATAATAGATAATGTAAATTTGTCTAGCTTTATGTCATAATTTCGAATGTTTACGCCTGTCTTTACGCGTTACATGCACCAACCACACTGTAGCAGTCAAAAGTGCACATGTAAAAAGGAAGTGCCGAATGCCAGAAAACAATAACTTTTCAGCACTGTACCAACAAATGCGAGCCGTGAGTGCAAGTGCTAATAAATGTGGAGCATTTCTCTGTCACATGATGTGCTTCGACGTGGAGGCGGTACCGTTTACACCGCCACTGCGAGCGCTCGCGTCTCATGTCGCATTACCATGTTACGTACTGGTCCAGGAAGACACCCGCAAAACTGTCGCTTCCATCCCCCTCTCTCGCCTCACAAGGCCGAAGAAGGCAGTGTCTGCTAGCAAAAAAAAACGACCTCTCGAACAGCACAACGCTTCACTAGCTACCCTTTATTGTAGGCACTGAATTGCGCGTTCAGAACTAAGTCAAAAGGGCTTTTCCTTGGCTTTCACTTGATGTTGAAGGCAATGCTCCTTCACTCAAGAAATAGGAACAGAGCCGAACTACAAATAGGCTTTCCCAAACCGTACCCAATCGTGCAACAATTACGCGACACCCCAACCACTCTGCGACTCGAGTTGCCCCTGTGGGAAGATGCGGGCTGCGGTTGTTTCTCATTTAGCAAACAAAACAAAGCACTCGTGTCAAGGTAATTGGGACAGTTCATTCAGTAATTATAAGCTCATGTGCTGCAACACTGATGCTGTTTTCGAAGCAGCTGCAACTTCAATTCAGTCATGTGTTTTTTTCAGTTGCTGGAGCAGTGAGGACAACGTCCGTATGTCAGGCAATGCACCTGGAACTGTACCTTTACAAGGTAACGGAATCAGCTTGATCATACCTGCTGAAACTACAACCGAGATATCAGCAGAAAGAGAGACGGAGAACCTCATATGCCTGAAAGATTCTTCTTGATGCGTAGAAGCATCACACAATGGTCGTTACCTTGATTGTTCAGAAATCATACCGTCCAAGATCAAAAACCTGGCTACTTAGGTATTTGACTGAGGACACCGTATTTCTCTCCTCTTCGTTTTTTGTGCATACGGGACACGTAATCCATTTGCTCAGTGCCTTGTCTTCTACCGAAGCTCCTTATCAGACCGGAGATTCTCGACGATTGCGATTGGTGCTGAGTCAAGATGGACAGTTCGGAAACACTGACAGGACAGCATCTGACACTAAGAGCGTCTCTCGCTGCCGAGTACCACCCTCCTTCCTGACGCTGCATCGAAATGTGGCAGCGTTGTGATGAATTCTGCCTCGAACTAGTGACGTTCAGAAACCTGCGCCGAGCCAAACAGTGACTTTATTAACTTTCGTACGACATGGGCTAAGGAGCACTGTGGTGGGACGGTGAGCGTTTATGCTCCATTTTATCGCGCTGACCTGCCTGAACAGTGGTAAAATTACCATCACTTCACACGATACTCGCTCTGTTCAGAAGTAACAAACAAATAACACTATAATGCGATGCAGCGGGTGAAAAAACAAATTTCGGCAGGTTCTCACCTTGCTGTGTATATTTATTGGGCAATTACTTCGTGAAATGGCTTTCCTTCAAAACTTTTTATTCAAAGTGTTTTACCAAAAGAGTGCCAAACTCTTGCACGGTGAGTCAGCTTCCTATTCCTCGATTCGTCTGCGATGGTGGCCTCATGCCCACAGCCTCGCCAAAATAGTTTAAAACTTATCCGAATGAGTTCATCGAAAATTGTGCTTTTTTGGCTCAATGCGATTAAGATGGTACATGCCCATTACAAAGCAGTTTTCTTTCGATCGTAGGTTGATTCATTGAAGTGGACGACGGTGAAAAAGCCCGTGCTACTGGATTTTGCGTGTAGATTGAAGCTATGCAAGTCGATGACTGAAAGTTAGACTGACGTCTACCCAAGTGCACGTAAGTTGCTGATGCTACATTCGAGAAAAAAGATATATGGAGTTAAAAAGTACAAATGCTTAAAATTTTTAGAGTTTATTCGGATCGGTTGAAAATTTTCGGTAACAGATTTTTTTGCAAGTCACAAGAATTTGATCATTGAAAGGATATATTTTTTTCTTGTTCAATCAACTGCATTTTCTTTATTTGGATAAGAGTAGTAGAGCATTGAAACAAGCCAAAAAAGGCAACAAAAATACGCAGGCTACAGCACTACTGTGTGTGTGTGGGTGTCTCTTTATTGCCTCCGAGTCCTTCAGCTCCACTACCTCTGTCATTCAAAAAATGTGGTACCAACAAACCCATCTTGTTACTTTAATATTTGTACTTGCATCCGGAATAATAGTCTCTAACTACAAGGGCTCTTGTGGACAGGTTATTAAAAGCCTGTAAACAGTCGTTTTCCTCGGTCATTGGATCATCAGGTTCCCGCGTCTGAAGTTCATGCCACTCATGCACTGAAACAAAAAAAAATTTCATATTGAATATTTAACTACTTCAGTCAGAACTGCATTGCATTGTGAAAGAATGTTATTCAGAATGCACTATTTTCTACCCCGCTACACCTGAGTCACAGGATGAAACATTCAAGCATCTCAATGAAGTGAACAATGACGAGCCAGTGAAAGTAACTGCGAAGGGCCACAATGTCTACGCTGCCATCACCGACTAGTATAAAGGCCAGACAGATGGGTGATGGACGGACGGCGCAAATTATTATGTATTGTGCACTCATATATATATATATATATATATATATATATATGTATGTGTGTGTGTGTGTGTGTGTTGTGTGTGTGTGTGTGTGTTGATGCACTTTCACATAACAACTTGTTTCTTTAGCCGAAGGTTTGACGGAAACCCCGTCTTTTTCAAGGCATAATACTATTTACCCATTTTCGTGTCTTCTTATAGCTTCTCGAGACAGGAGGGAAGGGAATAGAAGAAAATCTTGTTACGGAAAGATTTATTACCCGGCAGCAGGTCTGACTAACGGTTTAAAGAGCGCACAGTCATGCAGGCTTACAGGGGAAGCTCGAGAGACTAGCCCACAACAAGCACGTTATCGTATTCCTCCTTTCGGGTGCCGTTTCAGTTGTGCCCAAGCGGCAGCTTCATGCACGTATAGCATAACCCCGGCCGGTAAGGCACCGTCTCGGTGCCTGTTAAATGAGCGAGTCTGCGTTGTAGGGTTTGAGACCGTTGGGAGCCCTTCTGGGTGCAGCAGCCGATGAGTTTGTGGTAGCGGCAATCTCGTAGGTCACAGGTGTGACTTGACGAATGACTCGGTAGGGCCCAGCGTATCGCAATGGTAGTTTTCGCAGAGGCCGACACGTCGAGATGGGAGCCACAGGAGAACAAGACGTCCCGCAGAAAAAGCGGCATGCCTATGTCGACGGTCATAAAGGGACTTAAGTGCTGTCTGCAACGACGATAACCGAGCGCGGGCTACCGCGCGTGCCGTGAGAGCATGGGTGATCGCATCTTGAGCGTACGAAGTGGAGGATGGTTGCTCTGATGAAAGCAGTGTGTCGAAGGGCAGTAAGGGATGACGTCTGAAGAGTATATAAAATGGGGAGTACCCTACTGTTTCATGACGTGACGAGTTATAGGCGAAAGTGACGAACGGCAGAGCTATGTAAGAATCAGTGTGGTTGGTAGATACGTACATGAAAGCCTGTCTGTCAATGTGTGGTTTAAGCGCTCTGTAAGGCCGTTAGCCTGAGGGTGGTAAGATATGGTGAAGTTGTGACGGGTAGCTCAAGATCGGAGTAGATTATCAACCACACGAGATGGAAAGAACCGACAACGGTCTGTTAGCAGGTGAGACGGAGCGCCATGCTGCAGAATAATGTCTTAGAGCAGGGAGTCGGCAACGTCTGTTGCGCAGCTGGTTGGTAGCGCTCGAGTGATTGCATACCGAGTGGCATAATTTGTGGCCACTGCAATCCATTTATTTCCAGTTGTAGAAGTAGGAAGAAGACCTAGCAAGTCCAACCCCACTTGATAAAACGGCTCGGCTGGAACTTCAATAGGTTGAAGAACACTGGCAGGGGGAGTCGTAGGCTTCTTTCAGCGCTGGCAGAGGTCGCAAGACGCGACGTAACGCCGAACGGAGCGGTAAAGACCCTTTCAGAATACTCGTCGTTGAACGCAATTGTGAGTTCTGGAGACTCCTAGATGTCCAGAAGTTGGAGTGTCATGGAATTGTCGCAGAACATCCTTTCGCAGGTGACGTGGCAAAAGTTCTGCGCTGTCGGGGTGTAAGTTGTGGCGGTACAAAACGTTGTCTTGAAGCAGGATTGATTGATCTATTTGTGGGATTTAACGTCCCAAAATCTTTATATGATTATGAGACGCCATAGTGGAGGGCTCCGGAAATTTCGACCACCTAGAATTATTTAACGTGCACCCGAATCTGAGTGCATTAGCCTACAACATTTCCGCCTCTATCAGAAATCTAGCCGCCACAGCCGGGATTTGATCCCATGACCTGCGAATCTGCAGCCGAGTACCTTAGTCCTGTTGAAGCAGGAGTCCTTAGTCCTGTTAAAGCAAAGTCCTGTTGAAGCAGGACTTTGCTAAGGGTCAGTATGACGCGATTGAAGGCGGTCAATGATAGTGAGCAGCGATGAATCTCGGCGCTGTTCGTCGGCCACGTTAAGAAAGTCAGTGATGACTAAAACGCAGGCATCAGATTCCAAATCAGTGGAGTTAAGTGGATCAACGGGATTCCGGGATGAGCAGCCAGCATCGCTGTGCAGCTTTCCAGATTTGTACACAACCGAGAACGTGTACTCCTGTAATCGAAGTGCCCATTGGCCGAGTCTTCCTGTAGGGTCCTTAAGCATCGACAGCCAGCAAAGCGCATGATGGTCCATATTGACTGCGAGCGGACGTCCGTATAAGTACGGACGGAATTTCGCAATGGCCCAAACGAGGGCTAAGCATTCCCGCTCAGTGACGGAATCATTTTTTCCGCTTGCGACAGAAGGCGACTAGCATAGGCTATCACACGGTTGGTGCCATTCTGTATCTGAGCGAGTATAGCACCAATGCCATGACCACTTGCATCGGTGCGAAGCTCTGTTCGAGCCGCTGGATCAAAATGAGCCAACACAGGTGGTGATGTGAGGGCGGTAATCAACGACATGAAGGAATGTTCTTGGTCCTTGCCCCAAGAAAAGGCCACGTTCTTTTTGAGGAGATCCGTGAGGGGCCTAGCAATATCCGCGAAGTTGAAAACAAAGCGGCGGAAGTATGAGCAGAGCCAAATAAAGCTGCGAACTTCTTGTGTGGATTGCAGAACCGGGAATTCTAGGACTGCACGGACTTTGTCAGGGTCGGGTTGAACACCAGTGGCGTCAACAAGGTGGCCGAGTAGTTTTATCTGCCGGCGTCCAAATGAGCATTTCCACGAATTCAGTTGGAGACGAGCGCAACGCAAAACGTCAAGAGTTGCCGAGAGACGAGACAGGTGGCTTTCGAAGGAGGGCGAGAACGATTTTAACGTCCAGATACCAAAGGCAGGTCGACCATTTGAAACCGCGGAGAAAAGAGTCCGCCCCGCCGCGGTGGTCTAGTGGCTAAGGTACTCGGCTGCTGACCCGCAGGTCGCGGGTTCAAATCCCGGCTGCGGCGGCTGCATTTCCGATGAAGGCGGAAATGTTGTAGGCCCGTGTGCTCAGATTTGGGTGCACGTTAAAAAACCCCAGGTGGTCGAAATTTCCGGAGCCCTCCATTATGGCGTCTCTCATAATCATATGGTGGTTTTGGGACGTTAAACCCCACAAATCAAAGAGAGTCCATCATACGTTCAAAAGTAGCCGGGGCATTGCACAACCCAAAAGGCATGACCTTCAAATGGTAAAGGCCGTCGGGTGTGAAAAATGCTGTCTTCTCGCGATCACGGTTGTCGACCGAAAGTTGCCAGTATCCGGATCGAAGGTCAAGGGACAAAAATAGTTGGCGCCGTGGAGGCAGTCGAGCACAACATCGATTCGGGGTAGAGGATAAACATCCTTCTTGGTGATCCAATTCAGGTGGCGATAGTCGACGCAAAAGCCCAAGGTATTGTTTTTCTTTTTAACTAAGACCACAGGAGATGCCCAAGGACTCGATGAAGACTCAATGACGTCTTTGCTCAGCATTTTCTCCACCTCCATCTGTATAACTTGGAGCTCAAAATGTGACACGCGATAAGGCCGTTTGTGGAGTGGACTGGTGTCGCCAGTGTCGATGCGGTGGGTTACAGCACTTGCGCGGCTCAGAGGATGGTCGCTGACGTCAAAGATATCGAGGTAAGAAAATAGAACACCTTGGAGCGCTGCAACTCGGGAAGGTAAGAGGTCGCTGAATATCATTTTGTCGAGGAACGCCTTATCTTGCGAGGTGATGACAGGTTTCGCCGCGGTCTTGGTGTCGGGGGCAACAGAAGCAATCGAACATCCATAGAGGGTGGAAAATCAGCTAAAGTGATGCATTGGGGAAGAACTTGGGTCGACGTAGAGAAGTTCACAACTGGAAGTAGCGCCGTGTTGTTAGCAACATACACTGTAGTATGTAGTAGTGCGATGTGGTGCGAAATGGTAAAATCAATGTGGGGAGCCACCAAATAGTCTCCATCAGCAACAGATGGAAAGGCCGACACAGGAATGTGCATAGCAGCCTGGGGCGGTAGCCATAGATACTCCACGGATTGTAGCCGAGTGCTACTTGGAGGAGTGAAATCGGTGCACAAAGGCAATTCGAGCCGTAAGATACCTGTCGAACAATCGATGAGGGTGGAGTGGGCGGTTAAGAAATCAATTCCAAGGATGACGTCATGTGGGCAAGCATCAAGGACTGCGAATGCGAAGAGAACGGAAGTGTGGTGGCCGGCAACAGTAACGTGAGTAGTGCACATGCCAAGCACCAATGTTCGACTTCCGTTGGCCACTCGAACAGTAGAGAACATAGCCGGTGTGAGAACGTTTTTCAGGCGAGATCGAAGTGTTGAAATCATAACAGATACTTGAGCACCAGTGTCGATTAGAGCAGTAATGGCGTGGTCATCAACGGACACTTGAAGTAAATTGTGTCTTGAATTTGTAGCCAGTCCGGTGTTTTTGTTCCGAGTCGTCAACGCTGCGCCACCTCCAGGAGCTGCACTCGTCAGTTTCCTCGGGGGATGACCAGAATAAGCGGTGACGGAGAGCAGCGGCAATCAAGAGAGCATTACAAGCGGCTCTGAGATGACGGCGAGCGGCTTGACCAGTTTCTTTGGGTGACGACGTCAGCGTAGGACAGTTCGGAGCGTGGAGATTAACATCGAGGTGGAGGGTCCTGAACATGATCATTCGGAAAAGCGCGTTGCGAAAGTATCCACGGTCCTGACGTTGGTCGACATTAGGAACACTTGGCCGGAAACACCACCTGTTGCGGCAATGGCGGGAGATGTGCCCAACTAAAGAGCAAGAAAAGCAGATTGGTCGATCATCGTGCGTGCGCCACTCAGATTTCGGTAGCGTGGTGGAAACCGAGGAGTCGAAGCTGCCGCAGCGACAACTGGAGCATAATCTTGGTCAGCGTTGAGGACGGTAGTACTCATGGGCTGCGGCATGATCCTGGTGGGCTAGAAAACATGGACGCCCAGGTTAGCAAACTCCTAACGTACGACGGCTTGAATAAGCGAGACTGTCGCCCAGTTGTCTTGCGCAGGGGGCTGATAGGAAGCGGGTGCCATGGCCTCCAGCTCCTGGCGAACAATCCTTGTGATATTGGCAGGAGGTGCGAGTGAACGGGGCACTGCAGAATCCTCGCAAGACGAAGTCGCAGTGGTGTTTGGTAGTCTCGTAAAGTGGTGGGTTATTCGCCAGCTTTTAGCTTGTTCAAATCGTCGGCATTCAGATATGATATACGGGGATAGATCCCCGTACGAGAGGTACGGGGTGCAACCCCGCACCTCCACTAAAAGATGTTACGGGGAAAATTTATTCACTGACAGCAGGTCTTGCCAACGCTCAAAGAGCGCACAGTCATGCAGGCCAACGGGGGAAGCTCGAGAGACCAACCCACGACAACCACGTTGTCGTCTTCCTCCTTTGGGGTGCCATTTCAGCTGTGCTAAAGCGGCAGTTTCATACACGTATCAATAATAACAACAACAAAAGAAAAAAGGAGGAAGAAACGTTAGAAAGAAGCGAGAGGGACATGGCGGGATGTGATCGTTTACGTTCGCCTTACTTTGTTGAGTTTCTGTTCCTTCCTAATCCCGTCATGTCCATTTCCCGTCAACATTTCTTCCTCCTTCTTTCTTTTTCTTTGTTGTTGTCGTTGGTAATATTTTTCTTGTGTCCCCTTTCCTTCTGTTTCGAGAAGCTAAAAGAAGGCACAAAATTGTGTAAATAGTATTATGCCTTGAAAAAGACAGGGCTCCCATCGTAACGTCGGCTGAATAAACAGGTTGTTATGTGAAAGCGCATCTACTTTTACACTTATAATCTTGTGGCAACCCAAGTTATTCTTCTCCATACAAGCTTTATATTGTCGCAGTGCAACGCGAACAAAAGATGACAGCAGCTTACGGCAGCGAAAAGAGCGTATTCAGGATCAGTTGTGCAGCAAGATGCCTGCTTCGTTGTCGTCCCGAAAAACCACCGGACCCACTAGCGGGAATCTACAAAACATTCCTATCACCGTTATTTTTCATATAAACACGTGTCACTTGCCCCTCCTTATAAGAGCATCGCCCCGATGCTGATTCAGACGCCCAGTATTTTTTAACGTGCAGTCAGTCACTCACATACGGCTTCATACGCACTACATGAACAAGTTCAGGCTGGTGCTGGCGACGCCTCGGGCATTGGGGACTGTCGGAGACAACCTCGTAGGGGACGTCACTTAGCTAGCGCGATACTCGGTATGGCCCGAAATATCGCCTTAGCAGCTTCTCGGACAGTCCAAGTTTTCGTACGGGTGTCCAAACCCACACTCTGTCACCGATTTTGTACGTTACAGTTCTATGGCGAGCATTGTAGCGGCCTGCGTCGTAGTCTTGTCGCTGGTAGATCCGTAAGCGGGCGAGCTGTCTAGCTTCTTCCACGCGTTCAGTGAACACGTCAGCGCCTGTGTCGGTAGCGTCTCATTCATGTGGCAACATCGCATCCAGCATAGTCCGTACCTCCCGTCCGTGAACCAAGCTGAATGGAGTCATGCGAGTCGTCTCTTGTTTACCCGTATTGTATGCGAACGTGATATAGGGTAAAATCTCGTCCCAATTCTTATGTTGGACATCCACGTACATTGACAGCATGTCTTCAATCGTCTTGTTGAGGCGCTCCGTTAGTCCATTTGTTTGCGGGTGGTACGCAGTGGTCTTACGGTGAGTCGTTCCACTAAGCATCAGGACGTGGTCTAAAATAGCTGTCGTAAATGCTGTTCCGCGGTCCGTGATCACGATAGTCGGAGCACCGTGGCGTACCACAATATTTTCTATGAAAAATCTTGCCACTTCCACGGCGGTGCTCTTTTGGATAGCTTTTGTTTCGGCATACCTGGTTAGGTAGTCTGTTGCGACTATAACCCAGCGATTCCCTGCAGTAGAAGTAGGAAGGGGTCCTAAAATATCCATTCCTACCTGTTCAAACGGTGTACGTGGAACCTGAACTGGTTGCAGCTGACCGGCGGGTCTCTTTGGAGGTGACTTGCGTCGCTGGCAATCGATGCAAGTGTGAACGTGGTGCTTGACGGCTGTTGTGAGTCGTGGCCAATAGTATCGCTGCTGTACTCTTGCCAATGTGCGAGTGTAGCCTAAATGGCCAGACGTCGGCTCATTGTGACATGCTTGGAGCACTTCAGTTCGAAGGGGTACAGGAATAACGAGCAAATAGGGAGCTCCGATGGACGAAAGGTTTCTCTTGTAGAGGACGCCCTTGCGTAAGCAAAACGACGATAATGTCCTTGCAAAGACTCTAGGTGCCCTCGAAGAACGTCCGTCCACGTAATTAATCAAATCAAGCAATTCAGGGTCACTTCGTTGTTGTTGAGCAATCGTGGACGCGTCGAGCACACCAAGGAAGGCCATATCGTTGTCGTCAGAAAGAGAAGCTGACTGTACTGGTGATCGAGACAGGCAGTCGGCGTCCGTATGGCGCTTCCCAGACTTGTGTATGACCGTCATATCAAACTCTTGTAACTTCAGACTCCACCGTGCTAATCGGCCGGTTGGATCTCTTAAATTAGTCAACCAACAGAGGGAATGATGGTCACTTATAACTTTGAAAGGGCGGCCATACAAGTACGGGCGAAATTTCATAACTGCCCAGACCACGTCGAGGCATTCTTTCTCAGTTGTTGAATAATTGGCCTCAGCGCGTGTGAGCGTCCTGCTTGCGTAGGCGATCACTCGTTCCGTGTCTTCTTGCCACTGCACAAGCACAGCTCCGAGGCCTACATTGCTTGCATCAGTGTGAAGCATTGTTGGCGCTTGTTCGTCGAAGTGAGCAAGTACTGGAGGTGTTTCAAGACGTTGGCGGAGGTCATTAAGCGCTGCTCGCTGTTCGTGATTCCACTCAAAGGCGGCGTCGTCTCTAGTGAGGCGAGTTAGCGGCGACGCAATCCGTGCGAAGTCGGCGATGAACCGGCGATAGTAGGCGCATAGGCCCAGAAAGCGCCTGACAGCTTTCTTATCGGACGGTACTGGGAACTGTGCCACGGCCGCAAGTTTTTCGGGATCAGGCCGAACGCCGGTAGAGCTGACGACATGACCGAGAAACAGCAGTTCTTCAAAACAAAAGTGGCATTTCTCTGGTTTCAATGTGAGGCCTGTGGAGCGTATGGCTCGTAAAACAACTTCTAGCCTCTTGAGATGCTCGTGAAATGTTGGGGAAAACACTATGACGTCGTCTAGATAAACTTAACAGGTCTTCCATTTTAACCCTGAAAGTACAGTGTCCATGAGCCTTTGAAAAGTAGCGGGCGCTGAGCACAGACCGAACGGTAGAACTTTAAATTCATATAAACCATCCGGCGTCACAAAAGCGGTTTTTTCCCGATCTCTTGGGTCTACCTCGATCTGCCAATATCCACTTCTGAGGTCCATTGAAGAAAAGTAGCGAGCGTTTCGTAGCCTATCGAGGGAGTCATCAATACGTGGAAGTGGATACACATCTTTCTTAGTCACTTGATTCAGCTTCCTGTAATCCACGCAAAAACGCAGGGTACCGTCCTTTTTCTTAACTAATACTACAGGCGATGCCCACGGGCTCTGGGATGGCTGAATCACATCATCTTCAATCATTTTAGCGACTTGTTGCTGTATCACTTCCCGTTCCTTTGGAGCCACACGATAAGGATTCTGGTGTATAGGCCTTGCTGCGTCGTGGGTAATTATTCGATGCTTTGTTAGCGGCGTTCGACCGACCCGTGATGTCGATGAAAAGCAGTCTGTGAATTCGGCTAGCAGCTCAAGAAGTCTCGTTCGTTCGTCCCTTGACAACGTAGTACCAACGTCAAGATTAGGTAGTGATTCTTCTTGAGGTGCTTCGTCCAGGGCCGATAAACTGCCTTGGATTTCTGCAGTAGTGTCAAAGTAAGCGACGGCTGTACCCTTCGGGAGATGTCGGCGCTCAGTGCTGAAGTTAGTGAGCAGCAAGTTTGTGCGCCCAGCAGTGACAGTGACAAGACCTCGAGCAACTAAAATACTGGGGCTAAATATCAGTGAGCTTATTTGGTCAGCAATGCCGTCGCCGTCAAACGGCTCATCCCCTGCCACCGAAACAAGCATACACGATAGTGGCGGGACGACCACATCGTCATCCGTCAAACGCAAAGGCCCTGAACAAGACGTATGTCTCGGCTCTGAACAATCGACTAAAGTAGGGCTGTTGTTGTGAAATGTAATGAGACTGTCAGGGATGTTGATCACGGCGCCATGTTCTCTCAAGAAATCCATTCCGATAATCATGTCTTTACAGCATGAAGCGAGAACGACGAACGTCGCCACAAAAGTAGAGCCACCGATGTCGAGCCTTGCTGTGCACATTCCGACAGGCATCAGTAATTGGCCGCCTGCCGTCCTTAAGTGTGGTCCCGTCCACGCTGTCTTTACTTTCTTGAGGCGTACGGCAAGGTCATCACTGATAATAGAGAAGTCAGCCCGGTGTCGACTAAAGCTTTGACTTGCTGTCCATCCACAAGAACGGTAAGGCCTGGAGTCACAGTTTCGTCGGTATTACGTCTTGTCAGCTTTACAGCGTCCTGAGGTGGAGTGATGGGGGCTTTTTTTCTTCGTCTTGACAGCCTGCAACCTTACCCCCTGAGGTCACCCCCTTCAGTTTCCCCGGTGTGGGCTGGGTGACCTCGCTCCTCTGGTGTCGGCAAAAGTGCGGCGCTGCAACGAAGGTGACTGGGCAGGAGAAGGAGAGCGTGGTCGATGTCGGAAGACCGGCTCGTAATCAGTTATAGCCTCGTCATCATTGTTACGGCGGCCATCGAATGGGTGTCGGGGTACCGGAGGTCCTTGAGAACCGACATCTCCGCGGCGGGATACGTACTGGTTGGCATGTCAAATGTCATACCGTGGCCTGAGAGGGCGAGACGGATCGGCGTGGTGCCAGCAATAGCGGGCTATGTGGCCTACACCTCCGCAGTTGAAACAAAGTGGACGCCTGTCGGCAGTGCGCCAGGTGTCTGTTCGGCGAAGCTGTGGTTGCCGTGATGACTCCTCACGCGACGAAGGCCATGGCAAGCCAGAAGACGACTGCTCGTATGGGGGCTGGATGGATGGGCGCCACGATGTCTCCCCCTGTGGTGGTGACCAAGGAACAGTTGCAGGTGGGGGTAGTATGAAGGCGGAGCGGGTGGGGAGCTTCGAAGGGCGGCGGCGTACGTCATGGGACGTTGTTCGGGGGCAGGATCAGCTGTCGAGAATGCTTGGCGGATTTCGTCACCGACGACTTGAGCGACAGATGCCATGGGTGTGTCCACTACCGGAGTCCGCAGCCTTTGCGATTCTTCACGAACAATCTCTCTAATCATGTCACGTAAGGAGCTATGGCTGTCAAACGTCACAGCGGCGGCCTGAGTTTGGGGGCTGCTGCACAAGTGGTCATATTGTCGGCAGCGTTGGTGAAGGGCCCGCTCGATAGCCGACGCTTCTTTGATGAAGTTCTCTACAGTGCTTGGCGGGTTGCGCAGAAGTCCGGCGAACAGCTGCTCTTTCACGCCACGCATGAGGTAGCGCAACTTCCTATCTTCAGTCATCTGCGGGTCAGCCCTCCGAAATAAACGTGTCATGTCTTCGGCGAACATGGCGGACCGTTTCATTGGGTTTTTGGACCCTCAGCTCTAGTAGTTGGTGGGGCGCGGTCACGTCTGTCGACATTGGCAAAAGTTTCAACCATCTTCTGATGAAAGTCGGTCCATGTGGACAGGTTGCCTTTTCTGTTCTCGTACCAAGTACGAGCGCTGACATCGAGATAGAAGTAGGCCCGGCCGAGCTTTTCCTGAGCAGACCAGTGGTGGATCTTCGCAACACGGGCATAGTGGTCTAACCAGTCTTCTACATCTTCGTGTGCATCACCACCAAAGCGTTTAGGCTCCAGTGATTGAAAAAACGTTACCTGGGATGGAGCGGGAGGACTGGTGCCGAGAAGTACAGGCTGGGGGCTGGTGTTAGCCATTTCTAGATGTCCGGTAGAGGTTTTCTGCGAGGGGTTGCAGTCTGGAGGAATACCTCGTAATCGACGACTGAATCGATGGACAGGGGTTGCAGTAGGCACGTCCGGGCTGGATGAACGGCTCCCACTAGGAGTGTGAAGCATCGGGTAGTGTCACGGCCCAGCACCTCCTCCAGTGTCGCAGTGCAACGCGAACAAAAGATGACAGCAGCTTACGGCAGCGAAAAGAGCGTATTCTGAATCAGCTGTACAGCAAGATGCCTGCTTCGTTGTCGTCCCGAAAAACCACCGGACCCACTAGCGGGAATCTACAAAACATTCCTATCACACCGTTCTTTTTTATATAAACACGTGTCACTCTATATATATATGTATATATATATATATATATATATATATATATATATATATATATGACGTATGAAGTGATGATTGGTGGAAGCCGAGAAGAAAGAAGTGAGATTAGAATAAACATGGAGTATGAGCCAGGCCACGTCTCCCATTCATCGTGGCGTCACACAATCCGACAAGATGAAGACCTCGCAACTATTTCATCGCCCGGCCATTATCATCGAAGACCTCAGCGAGACGCAGCGACCGAACGCAGACCACCAAGACCACCAAGCATGATGGCAGCAGCACCAGAAGACCTTGAAATCCCTGAGTACACCGGATCAGTGGACGACGGGCCCGTACAGGACTGGTTCAACCTGTTCGAGCTCCATGCCACCGCTGCATCATGGTCGGAACGGGAGATGATCATCAACTTCACTGACTACATCTCAGGTGAGGCATTCAAATTTTACCTCACCCACATCTTCGAGAACGATGAGTCTTGGAAGAAGATCAAAGAAGAAATGATCTCCCGTTTCAAAAAATACGATGAAGACTTGTACATACCTCATCAGCTGAAGTCTCTTCAACTCAACCATCACAGTTACGCGAAGCCTTCCCGCAGTAAGCATATTTCCCAAACAAGACTTTAGAGTAAATATTCCACCATTGTACCATCGTATGACTCGTCCAAATACACTTCACGCATTACAACACCAACTAGGGACTTGCACGTCGCAGCAGAGAAGGTAATGCCGCCGTATGCCGATAGGAATGTAGACCATTTTGCCAAAAGACCAGACTTACGGTTGGATTTTTTACGGGCAAACAAATCGGCATTTTCAATGTATTTACGGCACCATAATACTTCAGGTATTACAGAACAACCCGAATCACTGGATGCTTCGTGTCACACACATGGCCCACACGGCTTCGAACGCGTGACGGCATTTACGCACGACGAGTTAGAAAATCCACATGAAACCAAACCAGACAACAAATATTCACAGAAACATCATTCGTTCAAAGTATTCAGCTCAGCAGTTCCATCTCCTGTCATCAACTTTACTGATAAACCTGATGAAGCACCTCACAAGATCGTAGCATTTACGCATGACGAGTTAGTAAATCCACACAAAACCAACCCAGACAACGAATGTTCACAGGAATTTCATTCGTTCAGAGTATTCAGTTCAGCAGTTTCACAGAGACAGAAGCATTCACAATCAGCATCTTGTGAAGAAAAGTGTTCTGCAGAAGCGTCGAGTGTTCATCAATCACAAGATCGAAGCGACGTGAATCCAGTATACAACCTCACTGCATATAATGAAAACAAAAACCGCAGGTGCGACTTCTGATGACATAAGTACGCTTCAGGCAACGACCAACAATGAACGGTTTATAAATACAGAAGATTCAAGTGCATTGAACCCGCCACATTATCTTGCGCCGGAAACAGTTGCATTGGTTGGCATCGTAGCAGCCTGCGGAGGACTCGCTAAGAATCCTGGAGCAACACGATCAATGTCACACCACAAGCAAGTTGACGAAACGAAGAAATTACAACGTCAACGCATACTTCAACATTGTCAACGGCGAAACAAAACTTCATTGAGTGCACTCTTAAGGCTTGAAGAACATTGCAAAAAGGCCCTCGTGGTGGATACATTCTCCACCAAAGATCAAGAATGTGCCTTCCATTAAACCATCTGCGACATCGCCAAAGAAATATTTCCAAAAGCCACAATAGCACTCCTTGTACTCGGCAGAAACACAGGCAGCGCCCAATCAACCTCGATCAACGCGCACGCAAACTGCCTTCACGACCTGTGCCACGACGAAGAATTCGATGCATACGATATCGGAACTGTCCATTCTGCAAGGTGTTCGAACATCGCTTGTTCCTCACAAGAATGCCGGCTGCGATTTTCGCTATCTCCACGTCCAAAGCATTCTTGTGGTATCCAGGACGCAACCATTAGCCTCGCCCACCTGAACTCCTGCGTTAACCGGACTGCTGCACTCTTTCCTCAAGTTTGGCGAGTTTACGGAACACCACGGGGCCATGAAACCAATTGTGCATTTTGACATTTGTGACTTCTCAAACTCTCCTTGTGTACTTTTTCTTGTTCGTAATCCATGCCTTCTTTCGGGGGGAGGGGGAATCGTGTGACGTATGAAGCGATGATTGGTAGAAGCCGAGAAGGAAGAAGTGAGATTAGAATAAACATGAAGTATGAGCCAGGCCACGTCTCCCATTCATCGTAGCGTCACACACACACACACACATATATATATATATATATATATATATATATATATATATATAGACGTTGAAAGTGGCCGTTTATCAGGTCGTGAGGGGCCGCTCAGAAGCGGCCGACTGGTTAAAGATCCTCCTGATCCTCTTCTTTCTTTCTCGCTCTCGGCGACAATTGCGTTCGCGTGTACGCTTCTTTGTCTTCGTGCATGTGCGAAACATTCCTCTCCGCGCAGACGAATGCCGCCGGACGAATCAGTCAAGTTGTCGTGGCGTGTACAGTTTCAGGCGGGCGACAAGAACCACCTGAGTTTTGGCAGCTCGTCGACCACTCGCCGTGAGACGAGCTATTACATAGTTGACCTCTGTAAGTCTGTCGACAATGACAAAAGGTCTATCGTAAGTGGCCAAAAACTTTTGGTATAAACCACGCTTGCGCATCGGAGTCCACAACCACACCAGATCACCACGGCGATAAATCACTGGTCGATGGTGAATGTCATAGCGTGCCTTCGCTTTGTCTTGCGATGTCAATGTGCGTAGTCGAGCTATGCGACGCGCCTATTCGGCGAGGCAGAGAGTTTCGGCGACAGTGACGTTGTAGTGATCACAGAAAGGTAATGCTGTGTCGATTGTGTGCCGGGGCGAACGTGCATAAAGCAAAAAGAAAGGGCTATAGCCTTTAATCTCGTGCTTCGCGGTATTTAACGCGTAATTAATGAACGGGAGTACGTCATCTCAGTTCTCGTGGTCGCATGAGACATACATAGACAACATGTTGATAATGGTGCGGTTGGTACGCTTCGTCAGCCCATTTGTTTGGGGTTGGTATGGTGTTGACTGACGCAGGCGGGATTCACATAAACGGAGGAGCTCCTCCACGACATCCGCTGTGAATTATCGGCCACGATCACTGATAATCAGGTGAGGTGGGCCGCGTCGGAGGATGACGTACTGTAACAAAAACGACGAGACTTCACTGGCAGTTGCTGAGAGGACGTGCACCGACTCGCAGTAGCGTGTGTGGTAGTCGACGCAAACAATTATCCATCAGTTGCCCTTAGCCAATTTTAGAAAGGGGCCCAAAAAGTCAATCCCCACTTGTTCGAAAGGTGCGCTCGGAGTAGGCATCGGTTGTAGAAGACCAGCTGGACAAGTTGATGGACGTTTGTGACGCTGACATTGCATGCAGCTTGCCACATAACTCTCAACAGACTTTTGCATACCAGGCCAATAAAAGCGCTCTTTAGTCCGGTGAAGCGTCTGCGCCAAACCTAAATGTCGAGATGTAGGGTCGTCGTGCATGACACTCATAATAACGGTTCGCAGGCTCTCCGGCACTACTAGAAGGAAACACGTGCCACTGCTGGAGAGGTTCCTTTTGAACAACAGTCCATCACGCATACAGAAACGGCGTGCACTAGTGGAAGTAGATGCAGCGGCGAATAGTGGTGCTAGTTTAGCGTCCTTCCGCTGTTCTGCTCTGAAACTGAGATAGTCCGGGAACGTAGGCGGCACAGACGCTACAAGCTGGTCAAGGTCATCGGATTCACAGTCCGTTGTGCCAAGTGGCATACGCGAAATACAGTCCGCGTCAGCATGTCGACGACCACTCTTGTAACTGACGGTAAAACTGTATTCTTGTAGCCGGAAGGCCCAGCGCGCAAGGTGGCCACAAGGATCACGAAGGTTGACAAGCCAACACAACGAGTGGTGGTCGATTACGACTGTGAACGGGCGTCCGTATAAGTAAGACCTAAACCACTGAATTGCAAATAATACTGCCAGAAATTCTTGTTCCGTGAGTGTGTAGTTTTGTTCCGGTCTGCTTAGGGAGCGACTTGCGTATGCGACGACGTGTTCGCGGTCGCCGTAACGTTGTACTAGGAGCACTCCAATAACTATGCCGCTAGCATCCGCATGAAGCTCTGTCATTGCAGAAGGACTGAAGTGCTGAAGGACGGGTCGTGACGTCAGCAAAAACTTCAATTGACGGAATGAAGAATCGCATTCTGGAGTTCACTCAAAGGAATTGTCCTTTCGTAAGAGGCATGTGAGAGGATACGCAACGTCGGCAAACTTTGGAATAAAGGGGTGGAAGTACGAACAAAGCCCCAGGAAACTACGAAGCTCCTTGACGGAATGCGGCGCATTGAACGCCTCAACTGCTGCTGTCTTCTGGGGGTCAGGGTGGATGCCGTCCTTGTCAACGAGATGCCCGAGGACAAGCGTCTGGCAGTCTCCAAATTGGCATTTCTTCGAATTTAAAATTAGGCCAGCATTTCGGATGCAGTTCAAAACAGCATCCAGACGAGAGTTGTGTTCACTGAATGTGCAGCCAAAGATGACGACGTCGTCTAGGTATCACATGCAGATGTCCCACTTCAAGCCACGCAGAATGGTGTCCATAAACCTCTCGAACGTTGCCGGTGCACTGCACAGTCCAAATGGCATCACGTTTCATTCAAATAGCCCATCAGGGTTTACAAAGGCAGTCTTTTCTTTGTTCTCTGGGTGCATCGGAATTCGCCAATAACCGGATCGTAAATCTACGGAGGAAAAACAAGAGGCTGAATGTAAGCAGTCTATTGCGTCCTCTATACGGGGCAGCGGGTATACGTCCTTTTTAGTCACGGCATTCAGTCGGCGATAGTCGACGCAAAATCTCTAAAATCCATCTTTCTTCTTAAAAAGGATTACCGGTGCTCTCCACGGACTGGCTGACTCTTGTACCACTCCCTTTTGCATCATTTCCTGCACTTGGTCGTTGATAATTTGTCTTTCTGACGGGGAAACACGATATGGTTTTTGGCGAATTGGACTTGCCGCGCCAGTGTTCATGGTATGGCGCGTTCGAGACAGGAGGATAGGGATTACTTTGCCCTTCTGCGCAAAGGCAAATAGAGAAACGTGCTTCAACAGCACACTCATTAAAGTTCGGCGCTTGCTTGAGCTAAGCGACTTATTTATCGTTGCCATAAGCGCTCCGTCCAAATTGTGACAACCAGTTCCGTCACGTTCTTACGGCACGTCTGTGAGCTCGACCACTGATAATGTCGTGTGTTCTTTGCTGACCGAAGCTAATTTCAAACCATTTGGTAGTGTCACGGGCTCAGAGGAACAGTTTACAGTCCATAGGCCAGTTCGTCCGCCATCTATCGACACCACACAATGGGGAACCAACACATTCTTCTTCACGCAGTTTATATGCATTGGTTCTACGCTCGCATCGAAGCTGTCAGAATCTGCGCCGCGACTAACAACAGGAACACGTACGGTAGACAACGAAGGTAAGAACGTATCACCACAGACACACAGCGTAGTTTGATTATTCGCTGGAGTTTTCATTTCCGACGGCATCTGGCCACTCACAAAGACTTTACCCGTGCGACAGTCTACAGTGACACCACATTCTCGCAAGAAGTTCATGCTGAAAATGACATCATGTGTCGACCAAGAAATAATCGCAAACTCTGTCGTTATCATAATACCTCCCAAAAATACTTCAGCACTACACACACCAATAGGGCGCAACGGCTCTCCACTCACTCCACAGAACGTCAAAGTTTCATCCCAGGTAAAAACAACTTTCCGCCCTAACACGTCTTTAAAGGAAGCACTCATCACGGAAATCATTGCACCTGTGTCCACCAAGGCCATCACAGGCACATAATCCACCAAAACACGCACTTTGTTTTTAAACATACACACAGGAGGTATTTCTGTCAGTAGCACGTTTCCAGCGACCTCACCTTCATTGGCCGCGCTGGCTAGTTTTCCGGTGGCAAAGAGGGTGCTTTGCGACGCAGCGGTGAAGGAGAACGATGAGCACGAGGCCACGGTGGGGGCGTCAAACTCCTGTCAGATGCGGGGGAGTTGTTGCGGAACTTGCTGGGCTAATAGTTGTCATCAGGTGGTATGTGGGCCGGCCGCCGGACACCATGAGGCTGTTCAAAGGGTCGTGAAAAGTCGGATGGTTGGTGATACGGAGTAGTCACCCGATGGTTGCAAAATCGCGATATGTGGCCTGGCACACCGCAGGAATAGCACACCGGCCGAGGTCGAAACGTTGGTCACTTGTCGTTGAATCGAGCGTCACCATTTGTTCTTGTGTAACAGATGTACTGGTCGGGTACGTCGTACCGAGACGTCGGGTGTCGAGGAGGCATGCACTGAGAGCGTCGGTCATACCGCGATGCGGGAAATCTGGTTGTCATCCTTGACTGTGGGGCTGGGCTGTACTCCACAGTTGCCGCGCTCATCGTCGGTTGCCATGGGGTCAAAGGAGGCACATCCATAGCCTCACGTGGCAGACACAACTCGCGATGGTCAGCTGTAGAACACGACATTTCTCGGTGGGACAGTTCCTCACGAGCAATCTGTCGAATGGCAGAAAAAAGGTCGAGGCCAGGATTCGTGTCCACACTAGAGACAGTTGTAACGTTAGCCAGCCGACCAAACTTGGGCGCAATTCGACGCATCTTGAGTGTTTCAAACGTTCGGCAATGCTGAATGACGTCGGACACAGAACTGAGGCTTTCTTTTCCAATTAGAAAATTATACACGTCCTCAGCGATCCCTTTGAGCAGATGCCCAACTTTGTCCTCTTCCGACATGGTAGCACAGACTACCTTGCACAACCTTAACACTTCTTCTATGTAAGTGGTGCATGTCTCACCTGGTAGCTGTGCCCGTTGCGACAGTGTTTGCTCAGCCCACTTCTTTCTAGCAACCGAGTCACCGAAACACGCCCTGAGCTTTTCAACAAAAAGATCCCACGTCGTGAGTGCGTCCTCATGGTTCTCGTACCATACCACTGCGGTGTCGGTCAGGGAGAACACTACGTAGGCTAGCATAGCGGCTGCATCCCAACCGTTAGAATTGCCCACACGTTCGTACTTGGTGAGCCAGGCGTCGACATGTTCTTCGGCTTTTCCTCCGAAGGGCGGTGGAACTCGGTTGTACGGAAGCGGGCCAGATGGTGCCGTCCTGGAAACGCCTGCTCCTTCGGGCATGTCGAAGTCACTCATGGCAGATGGTGGGGACCGGCAAGTCGACGGCTTTGTCGAAGCTGTGGCAGTGATCGTTCGGTAGTTGAAGCGCTTACCAAGCACCTCCACCACTCTGTTACGTTTGAAAGAGACTGGTAGACGTTGAGAGGGGCCGTTTATTAGGTCGTGAGGGGCAGCTCAGAAGCGGCCGACTGGTTAAAGATCCTCCTGATCCTCTTCTTCCTTTCTCGCACTGGGCGACAAGTGCGTTCACCGTGTACGCTTCATGTCTTCGTGCATGTGCGCAACAGTACACTCAGAATAATAGTTTGTCTTCCTGCAGATATGGGTTATGATACAACGGGAGCGTTGTCAACCAGGATAATACATTTATTTCCCGACAGCTTGAGGTGGCGTCCTCCCTTTCTCAAGAAAAAAAGAATAGGAAGAAAGACAAAAAAGAAACAAAAGACACAGTACACGTACTAGTCAGTCAGAAAACAAGCATGCTCTCTAGTTATGAATCTTTGTTACTAATTTCTTCCTGGCTTACCTCCCAGAGGCAGGAGAGTCTTCCGTTGTCCTCGTTGATGCCTGCTACTAATGTTCTGAATTTGAAAATAAAACATACCTCACGCTGTTCGCACTCGCGCATGTTTGAGGAACCGGACTGTAAAAGAGTTACGCCGATATTTTCAAAACTGTGGTTTGGCAGGCGCAGATGTCTAGACAAAGGTAGTTTCAGCAGCGAAGTGGCGTGGTACGGGTGATTATTGAACCGCAACCGAAACGCATGGTGGTATAACCTATATATTTTTTTCCCGCAGATGTTGCAATGTAGCATGCATATTACGTTACTGGAGTTTTAAGCCTTGCAGTTAGGCAGAATTCGAAATCCGGGAAGTTTGCTTTTAATTCCCGTGTTGTGACCATCTATGGGCATACCTTGCAAGAAGATTTTCCACAGAGATGGCACCCTGATTGAATTTTGGAGGTTTTTTTTTTCTGACTAGAATGCTCTTCAGGTTTTTATCCTGGTGGTACCCCGTGTGAGGTGGCTCTGCGAAAATTGAAATTTGTCGTTTGTTTTGCCTGGCTATGTTGAAATGACGGGAACGTATGGTGTTGGCTCGTGGCACTGATGAATAGTAAGTTAGTACAAGGTTGTTGGGGAAGTCATTTTGGATACTCTTTTTGACCCCTTAATTATATATTTCCTGTTCACATTACTTGCACGTAGTATGGCATCGTGAATAATGTCTTCGGGATAATTTGTTTCAAAAGGAAATGCTTTAGTTGTTCTTCGCGTTTGTCAAATTCCTTTGAATTGGTGTACATTCTTCGGTACCGGTAGGCCTGACCATATAGAATACCTGTTTGCAATGATTTGTATGCCTGCTGTTGAAATGTAGACACATATTACCATGTTTAGGCTTTTTGTAAAGGTTTGCTGACAGGCGGTCATTTTTGACCGAGACAGTGACGTCCAAGAACTTGATGCTTGTATTGGAAATTTTGTGGGTGAATTTAATCGATGGGAGGAGCTTGTTGAAATTATCTATGAAGCGGAGAAGACTTCCCTGATCATGGTTTCATATCAATAAAAGGCCTTGTAAGAATCAAAGCTTGCCATATATATATTTATATATATATATATATATATATATATATATATATATATATATATATATATTCATATATATAAAGTTGCACTTTAAAGACGAAAGTCTTTTTAGGGATACTTGAATGCCAAAACTTCGGTCTGTGTGTTAGTCACTTACTCATCCACCCAATAAGCTCTTACTTGACACCAGCCATATTGCTCTGGTTGCTTCGTTCCTACTTGTAAAAAATGTCGATAAAAACAGATATTTGGAATATCTTAGCCACATCAATACAAACAATAAATAAAGAAATACAATTAAAGAACCTGGTATTGTTTAGGCTGTGCTCAAAATGCGATGCTGGGTACAAAAAAGCCCTCCGCTGATGATTTGGTACTGTCTACTTCCGTAGGCATTTATTCATTTAATGCTCCTGTAGGACATGGACGCAGTCATCAAACCGTCCACGGAATAAATTACATTCATGTCTCCCAAATACTTCTTCTCAAACTACCTTGGCATTTAAAAGTACGCCAGTTGCTTCTCCCCCTGTTTGTAACTGCCTTCTTGTTGTGCGTCCCATTCATAGGTGGAGCCGGACGCGGCGACCGTCGGCGGGCTCCGAAGCTTTGAGCTCTTTCATTTCTTCGCATCTGACGCGGCCACTACTTTTGCAGCACACCACTCCAACGTTTCGTTTTGAATGCGAAGCCTTTTTTAGCAAAATTCGGTGACTTTTGAGCGTATCTATCTATCTATGTAGCCGCTTACGTTTGGGTGCGCTCGTGGTCTGCTCATTAACTTTGCGTGAACCAAAAAATAGCATGGGAGGCTAAGATGATTTGACAAATATGACGCGCTGGTCATGAAATGAATAATGTCACAATCTTGTCGCGTACGTCGTCAAACACTTTCCGCCAGACAGTT
This sequence comes from Rhipicephalus annulatus, assembly GCA_013436015.1. NCBI lineage: Eukaryota > Metazoa > Arthropoda > Arachnida > Ixodida > Ixodidae > Rhipicephalus > Rhipicephalus annulatus. The sequence goes on along the minus strand of WOVY01006842.1, from coordinate 36,835 downwards.
ACGCATACTCCGGGCGGGTATGTACCGCTGGTAAGCTGGTATGTGCCACAGGTTAACACTTGGTATCTACCCAGAAACGGTGAGAAAACACACGAGCACTTTCAACGCGTGAGCGTTAAGCAATACCCGACATCGGTAGCGTCGAGCCAACGAAGGTATATAATAAATTTAGTGTTAAGGAAAACCTGACACTGGCAGCCTTGGCCATCCGACCAATGCAAATAATAAATTTCATGGTTCCAGCAAGGGTCTAACTCAAGCATTCTGTGTGGCAGTCAAGCATTCTCCCACTGAGCCATGCTAGGTCTCGGAACTACTTAAAAAAAAAGACGCTAATCTTTGTGAAACACCAATAGTGGTTGCAGTGCTGCCTACCAAATTTTACAAACATTACATATGTACTGCTTTCATACAGCCGTCACGCCGAGTTAACGTCAACTGTGGTGAGGTGCCATGTGTCAAATGTGTCTGAGTTGCAGTGTCAAGGGCCAGCATCTTCGTGAGCATCAGCGCTTCATATCAGCTTCTGGTGTCGCTAAACACATTTCCAGCTGACATTGTTGTGCAAAAAGAAAAATGGTTATATAAACAACTGCAACTCTGCAACATATGTCTCTGCCTGCAACATTTGTACATATATTTAGCGTCATTTCATGACGTGTAACTCATTGAAAGAAATGCAGCATGGTCACCTTCCCTCCACATGCTTCACATAAAGTTGATTCCCAGATATATGGGATCTGCCGATTTCTTTTTTCGTTCTTCTTTTTTTCCTTTTTTACCACTCTCTAAGAACAAATTTCAAATCTCCACCACCTGGCTTGAAGAGAAGCGAGGACATCACTCCTCTGCTTTAGAGTTGTCTTTCTTTTCAGACGGGGATTATGAACAGAGACACGAACCACTACAGGGAGTTGACGTCACCACTAACCCCTTTAAAACTAACACGCCAAGGATGACACGGCGCCTTCAAACAAGGTAGGTCATCTTATCGAAACGTCGGCCAGCCAGTATGAAGCACTTCCTCTATTAGCCCTGATTATCCCACTACGTTGACTCCATCTGTCGGCTTCCATCTAGATATTGGATCATGCCATGCAGTACCAGACGCCACCGAAACGTTGCTGCCATATCGTGGAGGTACAGGCACATGGCATGCCAGCAGTGATAATGTGGTAAACAAAACAAAATCTATTTAAATAAACCTCCATTACATTTATCGGAAATAGTAGAACATGTCTGATATTGCCACGTTCCATTTCCCAAGTTTTTGTTATCGTCCCAAAACACCACACGATTCTCAGCGCAAAGCACGCCTGTAGTTTTCGAGAAGGTTTCGAGTGTAGTAGATCATTTCGATAAGATCACGCCAACTGTGCGAACGGTACAGATTGTTCTGGAGCCTACGCCACCACCAGCGATAATGCTAGAACATTCGACGGCAAGAGCATAAATGCCGACGCGCTTTGCCGCTTGTCAGTTGTTGATCGAAGGCCGACGTTCCGTTCGCCGCTATCAGTCCGAGACTGCTATCTGTGCAAGACTGCTGCTGTAATTGGACTTTCCATTTACCGGGCACAGGTTTGCCCAAATAAACAGTTAAATCCCAACACGAAGTCTCCTGTCTTTGGCCACGTCACGACCCCGTGACTTCTGGTGGAGGTGCTGGGTAGAACCAGCGTTGACATGGTCGCCGTGGTCGACGTCAACGTCTTGGTTTTCCGAGCCTTGTCCAGTAAAAGCCCGTACTTCGGTGGCAGACCTTGTTGCCTGCACTACTTCTGCTCCGGCAACCTAAAGAGCCGCCAAATTTCCGCGGTTCGCCACTGGAAGACGCGGAAAGCTGGATCGAAAGGTTCGACCGCGTCGCCGCCTTCAATGACTGGACAGACGAAGACAAGCTACGGCATGTGTATTTCGCCTTAGAAGATGCTGCTCGGATCTGGTTCGAGAATCAAGAGCGAAGCCTCACAACGTGGGACGCCTTTCGCGCCAGGTTCCTCACCACTTTCGCAAGTGTGGTGCGCAAGGAGAAGGCTGCAGCTCTCCTCGAAACCCGCCTCCAGACGCCTCCGTTACTTGCCCATTTCGACAAATTATCCGAGACAGAAATACACACTGACGCAAGCAGCGTAGGTCTTGGCGTCATTCTTGTGCAAAGGGCTGACGGACTTGAAAGGGTTATTAGTTACGCCAGCCGATCGCTATCCAAAGCAGAAGCAAATTATTTCACAACAGAAAAGGAGTGCCTCGCCATCATCTGGGCTACGTCGAAATTTCGCCCCCAGCTCTACGGCAGGCCCTTCAAAGTTGTGAGCGACCACCACGCCTTGTGTTGGCTAGCCACCTTGAAGGACCCTTCAGGTCGCCTCGCACGATGGAGCCTGAGACTTCAAGAATATGACATTACTGTCATTTACAAGTCCGGCAAAACACACTCCGACGCCGACTGTCTCTCTCCGTTGCCTGTCGACCACCCGCTACCCAACGACCCGGATGACGACTACTTCTTGGGAACGACAACTACCGACGACTTCGGTGAACGACAGTGTGCCGACCCGGAACTTAAGGCCCTAATAGAATACCTCGAAGGCAGGACCGCCAAAGTCCCGAAGGTAGTCAAGCGCGCACTTGCGTCGTTCTTTCTACAAAACGGTCTTTTATAAAAGAAAAACTTTTCACCGCTTCGAGCTAACTACCTCTTTGTGGTGCCTTCAGCTCTGCGACCAGAACTCCTGCAGGCTCTGCACGATGATCCGATGGCAGGGCACCTCGGTGTTTCTCGCACGCTCGCGAGGATACAAGAAAAGTACTACTGGCCACGTCTTACCACCGACGTCACTCGTTATGTGAGGACATGCCGGGACTGTCAGTGACGCAAGACACCGCCGACAAGGCCAGCGGGTCTTCTGCAGCCAATTGATCCACCTTGCCGACCTTTCCAGCAGATTGGTATGGGCCTACTGGGGCCGTTCCTGACGTCGACATTCGGAAACAAGTGGATCGTGGTAGCTACCGACTACCTCACCCGCTACGCCGAGGCAAAAGGCCTGCCAAAAGGCAGTGCATCCGAGGTAGCTAAGTTCTTCGTCAAAAATATCGTCATATGTCACGGCGCCCCGGAGGTCCTTATCACCGACAGAAGAACGGCATTCACTGCCTACTTAACTCAAGAGATCTTGGCATACAGCCAAACAAACCACCACCGGACGACAGCGTACCACCCACAGACCAACGGCCTCACCGAGCGGCTTAACAAGACGATCGCCGACATGCTGGTAATGTACGTCGATGTCGAACACAAGACGTGGGATGCCATTCTTCCGTACGTGACCTTCGCATACAACACGGCGGTGCAGGAGACGACGCAGATATCTCCATACAAATTGGTCTACGGAAGGATCCCGGAAACGACGCTCGATGCCATGTTACCCAACGTCACCGACGAAGAAAACGTCGATGTGAGCGAGTACCTTCAACGCGCCGAAGAAGCCCGACAACTTGTGCGTCTCCGTATCAAGAATCAACAGACGACCGACAGCCACCGTTACAATCTTCGACGACGCTTCATGGAATACCAGCCCGGTGAACGTGTTTGGGTGTGGACGCCGATACGCTGACGTGGACTAAGTGAAAAGCTTCTGCGATGGTACTTCGGACCGTACAGGGTGGTTCGACGTCTCGGCCCACATGATTACGAGGTTGTCCCCGACGGCATCACGAACTCTCAACGACGCCGATCGCGACCTGAAGTCGTCCATGTCGCGCGCCTCAAGCCGTTTAATGCGCTTAACAAACTGAAACATTGTTTTTTTGTATTATTGTTGTATCGTATTTTATTCATTGTACTCTCTTGCATTATTGTTGTACCTTCATCTTTAGTTAAAGCATCGGGACGATGCCTTTTTTCAGAGGGGGGCAATGCCACGTTGTATTTCCCAAGTTTTTGTTATCGTCCCAAAACACCACACGATTCTCAGCGCAAACCGCGCCTGCAGTTTTCGAGAAGGTTCCGGACTGTAGTAGATCATTTCGATAAGATCACTCCCACTGTCCGAACGGTACAGATTGTTCTGAAACCTACGCCACCGCCAGCGATAACGCTAGAACATTCGGCGGCAAGAGTATAAATGCCGACGCGCTTCGCCGCTTGTCAGTTGTTGATCGAAGGCCGACGCTCCGTTCGCCGCTATCAGTCCGAGAATGCTATCTGTGCAAGACTGCTGCTGTAATTGGACTTTCCGTTTACCGGGCACAGGTTCGCCCAAATAAACAGTTAAATCCCAACACGAAGTCTCCTGTCTTCGGCCACGTCACGACCCCGTGACAATATGAAAGCACGATGGCTGACCGCGGATTCGACCGGGGCTTCTGCAGTTCAGATGTTTTTGTTTAGGTTGTTTAACTGGACGAAAGCGTACAACAAGCCTCGTTCCTAAGGGGCTAGTTGCCATGCAGCCACACGCTTTTACAACGCAAGCTCCTCATGGCGTGGGTTGTGCGTCCACCGTTAATAATTATATATATATATATATATATATATAGAGAGAGAGAGAGAGAGAGAGAGAAAGAGAGAAAGAGTGTAACCTGGGGCTCATACCCACCCTCGAGCAAATATCCGCATGTTCACATGTTATGATAAACGTAGCACGGCATTCGTTATCACGCTCTCCGTGTTAAAAAAAGCGCTGACAGCACAAATGTGGTACATACTCACGTTGAGTCCTTGGATTGTCCGCTTAATTGCGGTACTTGTATACAATAAATATATGAGAAAAAGAAGCGAAATGGTGGTACTTCAACTGCTCACTAGATGGACGGATACTCATGGACGAAAAACAGACAAGCACACGGACAGGCAGACACACGGATGGACGGATGAAGGGATGACGCACGAACGAGCGCAAGTACGGGCAGAAGCGTGGACGGATTGACGAACGCTTCGCCCAACTTATCATCATTCATTCCGTGGATATGCTGTGATTTCTTAAAGAAAGCTTCACGCTGTATTGCTTTTTAATAAAAGAAGAATTGACTAAAATCAAAGAGTTGCCATTATCTACATAGAGGAGAATTTCCACGTGTTCTTGCGCTTGCACAGCCTGTGACTTCAGACACGTCGCTCACGCCTGGTTTTTTCATTACCACAACAGTATTTAGTAGCTTGTTTTACTGAAATACCAGTGGCACCACCGCGGTGGTCTAGTAGCTAACGTACTTGGCTGCTGACACGCAGGTCGAGGGATCGGATCCCGGCTTCGGCGGCTGCATTTTCCGATGTAGGCGGAAATGCTGTAGGCCCATGTGCTCAGATTTGGGTGCACGTTAAAGAACCCCAGGTAGTCGAAATTTGCGGAGACCTCCACTACGGCGTCTCTCATAATCATATGGTGGTTTTGAGCCGTTAAACTTCACAAATTAATCGATCAATCAATAAATCAAGAAATACCGGGGCTGGCGTTGATAAATGCATCGCTGGCTGTTTGCCGTTAGTTTGTACCTGCGAGAAAGGCTTGCATATTAAAGGGGTGATCAAAGCGTAGGGAGATATAATTGGTAAGTGTGATCTCACCTAAGCATAGCTTTGCTCAAGGGTGATAAAATTGGAAAAATGAGAAGTGCTGGCAGTTTTGTGTTTTCTTGAGAAAGTAGATTTGTTGAGAAATAGAACACATTTTTAAAGGTTGCTTATACTAGATGTTCTCAAGAATTTTTTTGTTAATTAGGCGGGCTGGTTTATTTTGAATCACATTGTGCTCGTTGATCAGGTAACACTGGCATGAGTTGTAAATTAAATGTGTATATTCAGTGCCACATAAGCCAAAAATTTAGTGTACTTATTTGCCAAGTACGGTAACCTGGCCGATGCTACAATAACTCGGCTTCCGCTGTGATTTAGGACAGACAGCTGAACTCCAGCATAAAATTCTTGTTTTACATACAGTGATTTTTATTAAACTTATTCTTACGCATGGGTGGTCCTTTATGTAAACATGAAATGTAACCTGCTAAAAAGTATAGCTATTCGCTTAATGCTTCTTATAGATACTGTCTTAGCAGTCAAATTACCTGCCTTCGGTCCAAGCTGTTTTGATGGCGAGTAAAATACACTTGTTCTTGGTATTTCCCCTGAAATATAAAACAACGCGTTAAAAATTTCAAGTTTTATTCTGTGCTTGTTATGTGTCCTAATGAAATGAACAGTTTTTTAGGAGTAAAATAATACAACACCGTGAAACTGCTTGTCACGCGACTAAGATGGCGTCACTTCACGTTCGCTAGTCACGTGGTATGTCTTTGCCAAATGGTGCATAATCGTTGCTCACGTCACTATATACACCTAAACTTATATTACCCCCAGTCAGCTTGATAAAACCATGGAAGCTCACGCAATAGCCACTCACGTGACATCTTCCGCCGCATTCACTAACAGCTAGTCACCTGAGTGTTCTCGCGAAGACGACGTAGCAGATCGTCACGTGAATAAAATCACGTACATCACGCAATAGTCACATGCATAATATCACAAAACATCACGTAAAAAGTTATGAAAGCTAACAGACAATAACACCAGGGAAAGTATACGGGAAGTTATCAGAAATATTTGAAAAGTAAATGAGAAGAAAGAGAAGTTACCAAAAAGATAACTAGCCACCTGCTGGATTCGAACCTGCGACCTTCGAATAGCGCGTCCGATGCTCTGCCAACTGGGCTACGGTGGCAGTGATCTTTCTGTACACTTCATAAGGTATGAATGGTCAGCGGTGCGCTCTTAATAAGATGGCCCATCTCAACGACATCGCCTACTCTTAAGTACGTACTAATTCTCCGCGCTCGAGAAGAAGCCTTGTTACAGTGCAGGGATTAAGAGTTCCGAGACGATTTCTTCACGTTTAATCAATCGACAAAGTGCCTCTATCTCGAAAGAAGAGTATTTTCCTACACCACATAAAAACCTTATGAAACCACAGGCGATGACGCCTAGAAATCTTTTTCTTCGTTCAGCGAACTGGGAGCGCAGAGAAAAACACAAAGGACGAAGCGAGGAACCACACAACACGAGCGCTCAAACGAGCTTGTGTGGTTCCTCGCTTCGTCCTTTGTGTTTTTCTTTGCGCTCCCAGTTCGCTGAACGAACAAAATGAATTACCAACTGGCCCACATTTTGATCCTTCTGCCTAGAAATCTACAGACTAATTCTTATGCGAATCTTGCTTTCATGCACTGTCCATTCACAAGTGACTTTAGCTCACAGCACCCTCGCTGCGAGGGAACCTCTGATTCAAAGCTCATGCTTTGGCCCTCATCACGTGTGGGTAAGGACCTCACGAGGCAGAAATGAAGCTCGTTTCTCAAAATTTCGGAGTATCAGCGTCAATTATGGGCAGTCCAGAGAGCCTACAATGCGACGGTTAGGTTAGGTCAAACTGTCCCCACGTGAAAGCGGCCCACGGTCTCGCTCTAAGAGGTTGCACTTCTCTGTAACTTCAAATAAGGTTCTTCGTACCGTCCACTTCTTTTGCCATAATAGCACGCACTAAGCCAGAGGACTGGCGATGGTGTAATCCAGGGGCACAAAAACGTATTAGGCGAGAGAGAAACAAATACAAACATATTTATTTAAACTACTTATTTTCTCGACCATAAAGAGTGAATTCATTGCAGTATTTGGTCCATGGCTTGCTAGGTATCACAATATCATAGAGCTCTGACCATTCTTCTCTATGCGCTGCTCTCTTACTCAGAAAAACGATACTATCTTGAAAATGGAAAAATTAGTTTTTGCTTAGATTGTACTCTTTCACAACTTTGGCGCCACTCAAGACACAAAGAAGTGATTTTAAACTAATATGGCTATCTGTCGTACGGTCACTATGCCGCGAAATTGCATTCAAACCACTCTGAAATAACACGTGTAAGTCGGCGGGCAACATTAAGCCAAAATGACTTATGCGCATCAGCAAATCATTAAACTATCTTGGTAGGTCGCATAGTGCCCATTTGTAGCTTAGTGGACCAGAAAACACACTGATGTGGTTTGAGATTGGTGCCTGCATCTAGGGGACAGTGGTGTCCTCTGTTCTTCGAACAAGTAACCGAAGGACTGCTGGCCTGCTAACAGCCACACAGACACGTATATTGTCTTCTCGGAGCTGCAGGTGTGGCGACATTCAGTCCAAAGCTGCAATGTATTGAACGAAACGATCGAAATGGTTTCTGGTCGTGGCACCATTAGAAGGGAGAGCAGATTCAACGTGGATTACAACTCGTGCCGCTTATTCAGTGTATAGCGGGAGACACTTTTATGAGGCCATGCGTACAAGCGTAGAAACCATCATGCTAGGAACTAATGTCTAGGAAAGAACAACTTGGTGTCACAGGTGCAGCATGTTGTCCATGCCTCAGTGAAGGACGTTGACCAGGCCGGTTGTGGGCGGCGTCACCGGGAGTGGCATAAATCTTCGGATTGCACCCTTACACTTTAGAGCAATTTCCCCTTCTATAGGTAATAGGAGAAGAAGTACACTTTAGGATGAGTGTTTGTGGCCGCCTTCAATGCCTGTGATACGAGATCCTCAAGATGTAAAACTAGAGCTTCCTCTGAATGTTTGTCTTGTGACGAAATGATTGCTATGTAAGCAATGTAATTCAACGTCTATAATGTTCTGTCTTATCACGTTGCCTTGACATCTTCCTCTGGATTCCCCTGTGCCGGCAACGAGAAGGTCACAGCACCACAACTGATCACAGAAGTTGGATCTTGCAAACAGCGGGAGTCATCAAATAATGGAAGTGGTGGAATTCTGTAAACCTTGAGAACTTAAACGCAGATACCCCTAACCAAGACAACAATGTTGAATATTATTACCCAGTTTCTTCTGTTACACAGTGACAGCGAGTATCTTGAAACACTAAACAGGTATTAGAAATATTGAGCGCTTAGGTTTTAGGGCTTTTGGTCACAGGCACCATCGCGTATAAGTGGTCTGAGTAAAACGGCCATAATTGGACATCCTAAAAGCATGCACATGTAGCGATTAATGATAGAAAGTGATGTGACAGGCATATATAGATGTTCTGTCAGTCTCTTTTTTTTACCACTCAGCGATTTTTGTGTGCTTGGTTGCATGAAAGCAGATGCGTATGTTCCATCACATCTCAGTTGCTCACCTTTCAAAGGTAGAATGATATATTTCATCACTGCGCATTGCCTCGAGTCATTTTGATGCTGTATGCATTCCATTGCGACAAAAAGTTCTTCTGAAACAGTGTAGAAAAATATTTACCTTTACGAATATATTTAAAATTGCTAAAATATATAGCACTTTCATACCCGAAAGTATTTCTCTCAGCTTCCAGCGCATTAAGAGACCTGTGGCTACGGCATGAGACAACTAAGGTCAAAGTCGTAGATTCAATAGGGGAATGAGCGAAAAACATTGCTAAAACGTCTTTCTAGGAATTGCTATGAGGAGAAAGTGAAACGTGTCTTCCCAGAGGTAGTTAGGTGTTTATGATGTTTCCACGGCATCGAACAAGAACATAAAGCGTAAACCATGGCTTACCAGTGACCTTTAGAAGTCAATAAGCCATAAAGATCACATCTTCAAAAATTAAAGCAAAAACTATATATTGGGAGATTAGAAAGTAAGAATAGGACCTAAAAGAAAAAACTTGAAATATATTCACGATTTTTAAGCGAAATTATTTTTATGCTGAAATTACATAAGGTCATATCGGCTCAGAAACTGCGTAGAAAGTGATTAACATCTTTGTAAAAACGTGCAACACAAACGCTATATCTGGAATCTTGGTAAAAGATAATACGAGTATATTAAAGGGAAGTCGAATGAGACAGCGTTACATTGTGAAAAAAACGAAAATAAATTAGAAAGAAAACTATTACCGATGCGTATTCTTATAAATACCATTAAGATTTCGATCTTGTAAACCACGACATACTACCACAAAAACTTGACAAGCATGGTATTCTTAGAGCACCATTAGGCCTCAGAAGCACGTATCTCCAAAACCGGCTACAGTACGTATTTTTTAATCATATGACATCATTCTAAATGATAACAGAAAAATTTCACAGGCTTCCATTTTAAGCCCTTTCTTTTCCTGGCAAACATATATGATTTACCAGACTATATCTCAGAAGACTGCTTTTTATACGCAGACGATACCAATCCAGTATCTCTCTGACAGATGAAATGGAGACCGAGCTTCACAAAGAAGGAAATGATGCCTTTCTAAAGCTATCTAACTGGCTCCAAACAAATCATCTTCTCGCAAGGACAACGAAAAGTAACTATATAATATTCACTGCAAGAAACACTCGACTAAAGAGCACTACGTTGTTGAACTTCAATAGCTTTCTAATGCAACGAGTTAAGCACATAATATTTATCGGTGTCCATCTCGACAGCTAGATAAACTGGCATAACCATATAATGAAATAACAATGTCTCTCTGATAGAAAATACCTATATTCTGTAAACTGCGTTACACATTTTTCAACACCCTTCGCACTCTTTATATCGCCTTCATACATTCACATATTATATACGTCATTACCATATACAGACTCACATGCCCCACAACTTATTGTCAATTATCGCAGCACAGAAAAAAGCACTCCTAAAATGAATCGATCTAATCAAATTTCTCAACCATTACATAATATTATTCCTGTGAAACACTGCATTGATTACCATGTTCTCGTATTGCTGTATAAAATTATGCATAAAATTGTATTTTTTCTTCAGTAAAAATTACTCACCAAAACACCCGATACCCAATACAATCAATTCTACAGAATTCTGACCCTTTCAAAGTCTCGCACGAATTACAGATCATTTACAATTACACATACCGCATCTTATCTTTGGAACAAACAACTAACAGGCCTAACAGAACGTCAGTCGTTTACCTAATATAAAATTAACCTACATTAGTTCATGCTATCTTGACTTGTCTAAATTTTACCCCCATTCTACTGCCATTATACTAATGCCTTGAGCACTCTATGGTTTCTATAACTGACTACGACATGAGGGCCTCCTTCGCAACTCTGCTGCAAAATTATGGGACCCTGGGTTTATAAGAAAATAGATGTATATACCTTCTCGTGAATAATAAATCAATTCAATCGGGTTTAACTGCTTCACAACACAGACAAAGAGCCTCGCCACGGTGGTCCAGTGGCTAAGGTACTCGGCTGCTGACCAGCACGTCGAAATGTAGCCGGGATTGAATCCCGGCTACATTTCGGCGGCTGCATTTTCGATGCAGCGCCTACATTTTCAGTGGGAGCGAAAATGTTGTAGGCCCGTGTGCTCAGGTTTGGGTGCACGTTAAAAAACCCAAGCTGGTCGGAATTTCTGGAGCCCTCCACTACAGCATCTCTCATAATCATCAGGTGGTTTCGAGACGTAAAACCCCACATATCAATCATCTATCAACAAGAGCAAAGGAATGAATGCTAAAGCAACGAATTCTAATGGCATGTGAAGAAAAGTGAACAGCTCGAAATTTGGTGGTCGCACTTCAAGCAGAAAGGAAGCACAAAGTCACACACGCACAACAAACGCAAAGTAACAACTTTCTCAGCTCGATACGCTGCTCAAACGAAAAAAGGGTGCATGAAAGGAACTCACAGGTATACACAGGACGAGCAATAAGTATTTACGGTCACATTTGTTAATTAGAGTATGAGCAGTGTGCTTCTTTAAAAACATAGCCGCTGCAGCAAGCGAAGTATTCTTAGTGTAGAAAAATAGACAGCGTTGAAAGACAGGATGAAGCAAGGACATAAACCCCGGGCTCCCTTGGTTCCGTATTATTGCGTTGTTTTAAAGACAGTAGCCTTTTTTTGGAATGCTTGAACGCTGATATGTTGTTCTGTCGGTCTGAATTTCTGTCTGGCTGTTTGGTGCCCGCATCAACCACCAGACCTAAGTTTGCCCCGCCGCGGTGGTCTAGTGGCTAAGGTACTCGGCTGCTGACCCGCAGGTCGCGGGTTCGAATCCCAGCTGCGGTGGCTGCATTTCCGATGGAGGCGGAAATGTTGTAGGCCCGTGTTCTCAGATTTGGGTGCACGTTAAAGAACCCCAGGTGGTCAAAATTTCCGGAGCCCTCCACTAAGGCGTCTCTCATAATTATATGGTGGTTTTGGGACGTTAAACCTCACACATCTATCTAAGTTTAAGCGTTTGCTGATTGTCCTGCCATCTTGAATGCGTGGCTGCGTTCATTCTTGTGACTATTGACGATCGAAAAGCAAGCATTACGTGTCTATTAATTTGTTAATGCTTTCGTCCATCCGTGCGTGCTTCTGTCCATCCAAACTCTCGCATTGGTTTAAGAGGGTGGGTGCACGTCATGGCATTGAAGTGGTTTTTGCTGCCAAAAATAAAGTCGGCAATGTTTGCGTGGCGGTACGGAAACGCGTCGAAAACAGCCTATTGTCGGAGAATGCATGCCCCATTAAGCACAAAAATATGTTCTTAGAACGTGCCATTGTAGTTGAGTACAGCGTATCTTGGCCAGACGGGGTGGTGTGTCAACTCGAGAGTGAGGGAGCACCAAAGTTTCCTTCGGAATATTGCACCTTCGACACAGTTGGTCATGCACTGCCCGGACTGTGGATGCACTCCAGATTTTTTGAGAACAAGGGTTCTTTTCCGCCACCACGATCAGTTAACAAGGGAAATATTCGAAGCCCACATAATTCAAAAGGCAGGCAAAAACTGTGTCAGTGAACCATCAATCGCTTTCCACGATAACGAAATATCATTTTCAGATTAATATCACCAACGTTGTTAAGGCAGGATGTTTCGTGTCTACACAGCAGTGCTTTTAGTTTTTTTAGTTTGTTTAGTTTTCGCGCCTTCAAAGAGTGTGCGCGAATAATTGTATATGTTTGATGTTACTCAATTAAATTTCTCAGTTAAAAGTCAGCGCTCATCTTGTGTCCTTCCTTTTCTCTGTTTTCGTTTCTCGCGCTGTTTACCTCGATCAGCTATGAAATGTTCAGTTTTTATCGTCATGAATCGTTCGAGCTGGTTTCGTATTTTCTCTAGTCAGTTGATCTATGGACTGATTCGAAACAAAAATGAACTACGTTGCTTTACTTCACAAAGTTACAAGCGGTGAAAGTAGGTCTTCATGAACGATAAATACACTAAAACAGTATGCCGCAATAATTAGCTCCTGTGACAAGCACCGCAAATGCCGAGAACTATTACACTAAAAAAAACCAAGAGTGGGTCATGGCACCATGGCACTCTTCGATCATGCTATGTGACGCTTTCTATAAGGAAGAAGCAAAAAAAATACGGTCAACATTTCTTTGAAAGTCACTTAACTCTCGTTAAGCGTATTTCATTGGCTTCGCTGCTGATGATGTCACTATATATGCCATATATTTATAGTGGTTGACGCTCAGCGCTGTCCTAGCGCCGTGGCTTGTCAACGAAGGCGGGCGCGCAAGATCCCCTCTACACCCAGCCTGCTCTGTCTCTTGAAATGCGTTGCGTTGGTTGCGTGTCTTGTAGTTTTGTGACCGAAAAAACATGTGGATCCCTCGTTGTGGTCTCGCGTGTACGCAGCTGCCTGCCCTAAGTGACGGCAGGAGGGTGTCACAGGAGGGTGCCACACAGCTGCGAACACGGAAAACCTGCGCCTGATAACGGTGAGCACACTGCTTTATTAGGTACTAATTATACAGCTTTACGGTAACGACCTCTGCAGGTTTATCGCAGTGGTTCCTGTCTGCCTGGAGAAAAAGGACCTAGTTCAGGTCATGGCTGGATCTTTGGGCAACCAATGTGGGTTGGCGCAAAAAGTGCAAAAGCATTAGGGCGCTCCAAGGGTCGTGTTACTCGTTATTTTGTAAGAGATGGTGGTCGCCTTTCTTCGGCTGTAATGTATTTTACATATTCTTTGCGTGAAGTTATTGAACTTTAAAAATTTGTTTGCAGTAGTATAGGTGGAAGATGTGATGCTTTTAATACTAGTAGTAGTTCTTGATCTCTTAGCACCAGTAGGGGGGTGATGCTGTAGTGATGGTATCAGTGGTATACAGCCTAAATGGTCATCTCGTGCAGTAGTGGTAGTGAGAACTATAGTAGTTGGTACCAACATACCCAGATCCTTGTGAAGCATACAAATGTAGGAGCCTGTCTGCGTATCCGAAGTTTTCAGAAATGACCATTCCAGATTGCGGGACCTCCTGAATTGAAGCGAATATAAACAAAACTGGTAAAATAACCTTTGCCTAAAAGCACTTATTGCTTTTGCAGGTGGCTCGAAAGCCAACTATAAAAGAGCACAAGTACACCATTGCTTTGTTTAAAGTCGAGAAGAAGAAAGTGTCATTCATCATTCGGCAGCAACTACGTATAGCTTGTGCACGGCTCCCACGCTGTTCGCAGGAGGTATTGGTGTGTCGTTATTACAGTGAAATATTTGAAGGGGCTAAGTCCTAGAAATAACTTGCATTCTAACAGTTTTGTTGATATAATTGTTGCAATGGAATGGCAGTTATTTGAGCGTGGCCATTTAGCTTTAAGAACAGCGACAGACGATTGCGCTTCCTTAATAGAAAACGTTGTAAATGAACTATCACTCGTCAATGGCAAGTGTGACATTATGACCTGATTTTTCGCGTAAATGGGACCAGTTTGAAAAATGGCGCTTTAGTTTCAGCTGAAATGTTGCTTTGTTAGATTGCATATGTTATTTGCATAAATCAACCTTTTAAGTGAGAAGTTGCCTCACATCTGTGTAGTGTGTGGAAGAAGCAATTGATTCCTACTGAAGCACTCAATATGTCATTGTGATGACTCCGTATTTTTCTTTACAATATCCATACTAAGCTTACATATTTCCCGCATGTATGCCACATATTTTGGCCAGAATCATACTGAAAGCTACGAAGTTCCTGGAATGGCATACGATACACTTCATGAGAAATGCTGGTTGGTGTTTGCGTCATGTAGGTGTGCGTGGTCATCTTACGTGTATAGCTTATATATACGTTGGAGGCGGAAATGAAGGAGGCCCGTGTGCTCAGATTTGGGTGCACGTTAAAGAACCCCAGGTGGTCTAAATTTCTGGAGCCCTCCACTACGGCGTCTCTCATAATCATATGGTGGTTTTGGGACGTTAAACCCAACATATCAATCAATCAGCTTATATATACGTGTATAATGGTATTTGCGTACAATAAATTTGGACTTTCTTATTTTCTTGTACCCTAAGGAGCATATTGATCCTATATTCTTGTATTTTATTGAATCTTGTTTAGGTTCGTAAGATTTTTCTGGTGTTTTTACAAAATTTTCTAGCTGGCTTGCCTCGTAATACCCATTGAAATGCAGACCTTAGTGTAAAAGAAGTGTTAAACTGCCTTTCAATTAGTTGTTAGAGTAAAAAAAAACAACTACAAAGATCCGTAAACTTCGCATTTATGAGTGCAACGCCATAGTGTTCTTCAACCCCACTTGCATCGCCTTCTCAAAAGCTTGCCAATCTTTTCATCTTTTCAAGGGTGCTGTGAGAACGGACAGCTGTGTGCATGACATTGAGCGTTGCAAAACTGTCTGAAGATGCCTGCTGTATTCAAATTTGCCAAAAAAAATGCATATTCCACGTACTGCGGTAATCGATGATATGCGAAGCACGAATGAGGAAGGATGATATGTCACTCAAAAATCAGCACGACGCTACGAGGCGGTCGTAAATGATTCCGTACATGACTTCCACGCCATGATGCTGTCATTTACCTTCACCGTCTATTCACGTCACGTGATACCAAGTTTGGTATCACGTGACGTGATATGTGGAGCTAGCGAAATGGCTGCGAGAACGCTATGAGCATAGCGTGTAGTCATGTTTCGCATCACACGCATGTCATGATTATTACGACGGACGTGTAATTTACCTTTTTCGTCAATACACAACATACAATACCAAATTTGGTATATGGGGAGCTAGCGCAACGGCCGCGAGCACGCTATGAGCGTAGCATGTATTGATGTTCTATATGACACGCATATCAAGATTTCATGTTTGGATGTGTCATTCACCTTCGCCGTCCATTCACGTGACGTGAACGGACGCCGTGAGCCACGTGAGTGTGGTATGTTGTCATGTTCTTACATGACACGCAAGTCAAGATTATCATGTTTGCACCAGTCATGCACCGTCGTCTTCGATTTACGTACCGTCGTACCAAATTTCGTATACGTGGAGCTAGCGAAACGACCGCGAGCACACCATGAGCGTGGCGTGTTGTCATGACTAGTCATTACGTGATGATGATGACATGCATGCCATGATTTCCACGTTAAAGCCTGTCACTTATGTTCGGTATGTAGTCATGACATACCATACCTGTTTTGCAAAATGTAATGTGAACGAAACCACCGCAAGAGCCGCAAGACCATGAACTTTAAATCATGACATTCATGACATACATGTTATGATTTTCATGTTATGACTAGTCAGATATGCTCGTCATACAGTCATGTTGTGCCATACCAAGTTTGGTATCGATACCATTGTCGAGACCGCCAGGAGAGCTAAAAGTCGTAAGCGGCTAGATAGATAGATAGATAGATAGATAGATAGATAGATAGATAGATAGATAGATAGATAGATAGATAGATAGACAGATAGATAGATAGATAGATAGATAGATAGATAGATAGATAGATATCACTATTCATAGATAGTTATGATAGATAGTTATCACTTGTCAGTCTTGCATAATAGCGTTTGACTTGTTTGATAGTAATCTGGTAGGGTTAATGGGTTCATTTCTTCAAAAAGCGGTTACGTGTGAGTTCCATACGGAACATCTGAAATGGTTCGAACTGCCCTTTTCTGTATGACATGTAATTTGTGAATGTTCATTAATATTGTTGTGCCCCAAACCAGATTACGATAATTTACTTGTGATAAAAACAACGATTTGTAGATAAGAAGTTTAACTTTTTTAGGAAGCAGTAAACGCACCCTAGACAAGATTCCAGTTATTCTAGATAAACTTGAAGACAGCTTTTCAGTGTGGGCAATCCATGGCATATGTTCATCAAAGATTACACCTAGACATTTAACACTTGGTACTATCTGAAGTTCCGAGGTGCCGAGCCTTTACGGGGCATGCAAAGGTGGTGGTTTATTTCTAGGCCTAAAGTGACGCTTCTCAAACATCTAGCTGGGGCCCGCGTCACAGAACGACGCCATCGCCTTGGCACTAACCTGCTTCCAGAGGCGGAATAGAGAGCGCAATTGCGAAGAGTGCCACTACAGTTTCCAATTGTGAAGCGGCATTTGGCGCAAGATTTAGAACTTCAGCAAGTGTCTCACAGAACAGACAATAACGCAAGATATACCGCTAATTTTTATAAGTACACACCAGTTCCTACACAAGAGTGGGTTAAGCGCACGATGTGGCGAGGAATTTTTAACTGTATCAAAACCTGCACAAGAACTAGGTTAACGCAAAATTAGGCGAAAAATGAAACCTTCATTAGGCACTGAAGTGTTTATTCTATCCATCTATCAGACTTTCTTGTTCATGGATGGCGCTGGTTTTTCACTCAAAACCGATGACTATACAGTAAGCGAGCAACATATAGCTGACTTGGCCGACAAACCAGCCGAGTACAATACTCACTCTGCTAATCTTTGTGCCTTTCTGTACGTAATAGCAGAACATTGTTATTTCTGTGGCGCTTATGACACGAAGCTAGCTTTTGTGGTCCGTCAAGAATGACATTGGCAGAGTGTGCTTATTAATGATCATCTAAGTTAGTATGACGTAATAAAAACGAACATGCATACCTGTGGTCGATTGCACAGCGTCATTGTTATGCTACTTTAATTATTTCCAGCAAAATGTATGGTAACAGCACCTTAACGCACCCACTCGGTAGTGAAGTATACTTCTTCTACACTATTTCTATGAATTATTGTTCTTACCATCGTCCTCTTCCATAGTATGATCTCTTGAGCAGCACGTTTTTGCCCGTTATTGTTAGCACCCTGTCGTTCAAACAAGGAAGTGTTTTATTTTGCGTAGAATACCACGTCCATATTCTCGAGGTATTATACAGGAACTGAAAGAGAAAATATCCGGTGGTCTTTATATTTTCTTTCTTAACCCTGCATCCCGTGTTGCTTTAGTGGCCATCTCGACACAGCCATTGCCACCCCCCAGAATGTTCAGCAGCTGTGAAAGACAAGTCGCGGCGTACACAAGACAGTCTATTGAAACACATTCAATGCCCCCCGTCACAGTAATGGCCGAGTGTAACGAACAGCTCCACTGGGGCGCGCCCACTAAGTTACAGCGAGAAACAGAAAGTGGAAGTGAGAAATTGAACAGTTGGCCCTGGGAATCGGTATTGTCTGTTTCATTTTATATATATATATATATATATATATATATATATATATATATATATATATATATATAGCTGCCGCAAGGAAGTAACGCCGGCCCTGGTAGAATAAGGAAAAATAGATTATAGAGCACGGCGCACGTTGGTTTTGCATAGTTTATTCTGACTGACGTTTTGGCTGGTCCATCAGCCGAAACGTCAGTCAGAATATACTGTGCAGAACGAGCGTGCGTCACATACTCTATTTTTTCATATATATATATATATATATATATATATATATATATATATATATATATATATATATATTAGGTCAAGCGGTACACATAAAAGAAGAAGCAGAAACAAACGACAAGAAGACAAGAGACAGGGGGAGAAGATAATGAGGAAGTCCAACAGAAAAAGATAGACTCTGTAGTGCTCATGTCAATGATTAAGCAAATGTTATTGCATACGGGAACAAGGTCGGCTTTGATGATCAATGATGTGGGTTGCCTTCTTTGTTCATCCAGCCAAAGCTAGTATGGTCATCACGAAGTGCGATCACGACAGGTGAGCTGATCTCTACAGCTCTCGACAAGGAGTATACGTTTGTGAATGAACCCTCAGAAAAAGGGTATGGGAAGACAAAATTTTCAAGTCTCGTTTTCCAACTGCCTTGTGACACCGAAACTAGAGAAGTTAGCTACATTGGAGCCAACTTCGCACACTTTGATAGCATAATTGTTGTTCTTCAGGTAATTCAAGCTCAGCAGTACTAGTTTTTCTCAACGAAATGAACTGAGTTTGTTCCTTTTATCGGGGAACACAGCCATTCTACCGAGTATGTGAGACCGGAACCCTTCGATAGTTCGTCAGGGAATCCAGAGGCATGGATTGCTTTCTTTCTCACACCTATAGACAGAATGGCTGGCACCCCGATGATCAATGAGTGAAACATATGCTACCTTCTTATCGCATAAAAATGGTATGACTTGTGTCTTATGAAGCGTGAACTTAATGCATAGAGCACATTGAAGGAAAGCTTCATCCTAATATTCCGTGGGAGCCTGTTGGAGCTTTGGGATAAAGCCATTTTCTGCCGCTACAAGTCTGGAGCAGTGGTGGAAAATTTCTTCGGAGAGCGTCGATTGCTCCTACTAGCCTAGCCATTCCACTGACTTATATTATAACGCTCGTCGGACACGGCTAACCTGTGGAATGTCATGGCAGGTTCAAGCTAGAACGCAAATTATTATGGAGATATTGCTGCAGGCATTCGAAAATATGGCTTGTCATTTGACGGGGGGGAAAAAAATAGCATCGATATGTCCATGGGAGAGGAGCATCCGGCAACAGGGACTTTCATGCATAGCCACCCAATTCTTAGCAAATGGTAAGTCATCAAGAGTCATTGCACACCACTGAGATGAAATTGATGAGTGAGGAGTGATCTTCCCACATATCTGAAAAAAAACTGATGAACGAGGGCTTTCAGTTTGACCTCAGGACATAAAGTGAGGCTGTTTGACTTTTTCAACTTGTTGCATGTAGACAACATGTATAGGTCATTAGACAACGCACAAGAGCACTGATAGACAACAGGGCATTCATATCTGTCTATAATAAAAGCAAAGCTAATTCTCAATTTTTCGCGGACGGTTGGTTCTTGTTCGTGATATTGTTACAGCAAGTTATGATGAAATGGTTTTATTTACAAGAGGTGAGTGATAGTCGTTCGCGGTACTCCACTGCAATCTTGCCAAGACTCTTCGTCTTTCTCTCTCTTTCTTCTCTGCCTTTCACATGTCCGTTACATTCCCCCACAAGCAGACGAAGCCCGTAGGGCAAGTTATGATGCACAAGGAGGGTAGAAAAATTTTACGCGAGCAATGTGAGTGAGCTCCGTTCTGCTTGATCGTCGACCATTGGACAAAAGACGAGCTATTACGTAGGTCAGCTGGCTGAGACGCTCCAAATTTACAAATGGGCCTCAATAATGTGACAGGAGCTTTTGATGCAATATACGCTTGCATTGCGGTGTCCAAAGCAACACCAAAAAACCTTTTTCGAATGATACTGGTTCGTGACGGTCGTCGTATTTTTCCTTCGAACGACGTTGAGAGGCCGGAGCCAAAGACGAGCGATTCGACAAGCTCCTTCCTCAAGGCACAAGGTGTTCGGTACACAATCATCATTGTGTAGAATGAAGGGTAAGAAAGTGTTCAGATGGCTTAGTGGCAACCTGGCGTATATACAACAAATAAAATGGGCTTAAGCTCGTTCTTTCATGTTTCGCCGTGTTGTACGCGTACGTTATAAAAGGCAGCACGTCATCCCGGTTCTTGTGATTGGAGGAAACGTACACGACAAGCATGTTGGCCAGCGTTCTGTTTGTCCATTTAACGAGGCCATTCGTCTGTGGATGATACGGTGTAGAATGACGAAACTGTTTCGTGCACATGCGAAGTAATTCTTCTAAGGCATAAGCAGTGAACTGGCGGCCGCGGTCGCTGACAATAACACGTGGTGGGTCATGGCGAAGGACCATTGCCACGGAAGCAGCGGTAGAAGAGGGAATGCCTGCGGTTTCAGCATACCGCGCAAGATTATCCACGCAGACAATTACCCAACAGTTCCTATTGTTAGATAATGGAAACGGACCCAGAATGTCAATTCCTACTTGTTCAAAAGGCGTCCTAGGTATCACTAATGGCTGTAGGGAACCTTCTGTTGCTGTAGCCGGGCGATTTTGACGTTGGCACAACTCGCAGCTAGCGACGTAACGCTTCATTCTTTCGTACATCTTGGGCCAATAAAAGTGTTCTTGCGTGCGGTGCAGCGTTCGTATGAAGCCGAAATGAAGAAATGTCGCATCGTCATGCACAGCACGTACACTCTAAAGCAAAAGGGCGTTAAAAGGGTGTGTGGTTCATCCTTTTCGGGATTAATGGGACTGCCACAACCATTATATCTTTAAGGACTAACGGCACCGGCTCTAACAGTTAGTCCCCACAGACGAGCTCAAGGGATTAACATTTAGTCCTCACATTTGCACCTTAGTGAGCAACCGTTAGTCCCACAATTCAACTCAAAGGACTAACAATTAGTCCTCAAATTTGCATCTTATAGGGCAAGTGTTAATTCCCACATATATATTTTACCGGGCACCCATTAGTCTTAACAGTTGCACCTTGCCGAACGAACGGTTGATCCAATCAAATACTCTAATTGAATGAACTTTTTGTCCCCAGTTCAAAGATTGTTTTTGTTTATTTTCCGCCAGGCCTAATGCTTTTGCGCCTGCTTTTCTGCGCAGTCAGGAACAAATTGCGCAGAAAAAAACACGCGAAAAAGTAGATAGCCACCTATGTGTAACTGCTTTTGCAGTAACGGCAGCAACAAAAGACAAAAGTGAGACATTGAAATCTTGTATTTTTCTACATAAGCATGAAGTTTCTACACTCTTTTGTGTGAATTCATGGTGAAGTATGCAAGTCCAGTCTCGTTGTCAAATCTTGTTCACTCTTTGGGCAGCTCCTCCGACGAGAGCGATAGACGACAGGCGTTGCAGACGCAAGCGCACGCAGCCTTCTGCCAGTTGTGTTCCCACGGCTGCACGTACAATAATGTAGTAAAAATAGTTAGACACACGTGACAGAAGATGAAGATGCACGCATATGACGAGTACGTGCACGTTATTATAAAAACAAGCGTTAAAATATGACACACAAATAACTTTACCTTCTCATCTCGCACAGTCCTTCTGAAGCTGCTCTGACGAAAAAGATGAATGACAGGCATCGCAGACGCCAGCGCGCACACTCTTCATCATGGTGTGTGCCCATGGCTTCACGATAACTATCTAAACTAGTGAGTCACACGTGACAGAGGATGAATACAAATTCACATGAGAAATACGTGCAAGGTGAAATGAAAACATACGTGAGATATGACATGCTGATAATTTCACCGTGATGTCACACATCGTCAAAGACTCATTTCGATCCCCATAGTGCAACAGCTTAGGAGCGGCGGGCGCAGCCACAACTCCGCGAACAACCGCGCCGCTAACAAGTCGGCGAGTCCTAAGCGAGTGACATTGTTCAGCTCCAGCAAGTGAACGCGAGACCAAACAAGGCGCTGTACGCGGAGTGTATGCCGCCAGCGAACTTCGAACAGGAGATCGAGCGTATGCTTGGCCGCCGCCACGAACAGCGCCGAGCTAGTTTGGAGCTAGCGCCAAAGAAATCGACGGTAATGCGGCCCTTTTCCACAAACTCGAGCGAGTGCAGCGCGCAAACGCGAGTCCGTCGCCGAGGCTAACAGACAGCGCCGAGCTGCTTGCGACCGACTCACGGGAAAGCCAACTGTAATGGCGACCAATAACAGTGAGTTCCGACGCTAGCGAAAGCCCGGCCAGCCCATGCTAGTGCACTTACAGCGTGCGACATACTACAACCAAGCTCTTTACGAGAACTCGCAACGTGTTTTCGACGACTCCCAACACAGCGACGAAGTCTCAGCCCAATACCGTCAGCACGGAGCTCATCGCGGCGGCGAATACAGGGAAGCACTCGATGAGCGAGCGTACGGGAGGCCGACGGCAATGGCGGCCAATTTCCAGGCGGTCGCAAGGTACAGGTGAACTGCAGAGGCCGCAGCTGACCTTCGCAATGCATTTCGTGCGTGCGATATACAACACGACCCAGCCCGTTGCCGGCAAGCGCGATCCGTATTGCCCACGCAACAAGTAGAGTAGAATAAAGAATGAGAACCTACTTGCCTTAGAATCCAGTGCTGTTTTTTTCCATTAGTCGGATTGAAGCATATATCTGATAGGCCTGTTGCTTTCTCGGCCGCCATATTGGCCTTCCCAACTGTTGCCGTCGTGTGTTGGTCGTGACTATCTTGAAGCCAGAGATATACAGCGTGGCGTAATGACGTGTCGAGACTTGTTCCAGACTTCGTCAGTGCAGCGAAATGCAACAGCAGCAGCCCACACTCATCCAAGCGTATACACAAGCACCATGTCGTGATTCTTAGATTGTCGAATCCAGGCGGTCGTGGTCGAGCACTCCGAGCACGACGCAACGCCAACCATCGCCAGCAAAAAAACGGGGAAAGACTGAGCCTGCAGAGGAAGAGAAGGGAGGAGAAGAAGGGCTGGTCACCTTCGCAAAGCTTTTCGCGCTGCCTGCAATCCGAGGGCTGTTCATCCCTTTGGAGCGTGTGGTTTCGCGCGGCACGTTTCCCTCTGTGGTTGCTCCTCAACGGTCTATCCGTTCATAGCGCGCACCTATTGGGATCCGTTACTCCTTTTTCAGGTAATTTTGCCTTAGAGTGTAGAACATCGGAGCGAAGGCTCTCGGGGACAACTAACAGAAAACGTGCTTCAGGTCCGGAGTCGTTAGTCTTATAGAGCAACTTGTCTCGAACCATAAATCGACCAATGTGTTGGGAGGTACGGGCGGCGGCAAAAAGAGGACCCAGGTTGAGATTGCTACGTTGTTCTCTCGGGAAGTAAGCCGCGTCGGGGAACGTGCTTGTAACAGCAGTAAGGCTGTCGTCAAAATTCTCAGCATCGCAGCCAGTAGTCACAAGAGGAATCCGGGAGAGACAGTCGGCATCAGCGTGACAACGGCCAACTTTGTACGACACCGTATAGTCGTATTCCTGAAGTTGCAGCTCTCAACGTGCAAGGAAGCCAGAGGAATCACGCAAACCTACCAGCCACCATAACGAATGATAACCAGTAATTAACTTAAATGGCATCCCGTAAAGATCACAACGAAACTCCTAGAGGCGTTCCGCAAGGATCAATTCTGTCACCGACACTCTTATCCCTAGCTCTCAAGGCTCTGACGCGGGAACTCAGATCTATACAAGACCTTCAGTTTACAGTATATGCGGATGACATCACTCTTTGGGCCGGAAGGGCTTCCCTTTCAGAAATACAACACACGCTACACTCGGCCTTTGACACGACTTCTAGATACATTGAAGAAAGAGGGCTCACTCCTTCCAGTGCCAAATCTGGGTTTATCGTCGTAACAAATGGGAAGCTTCCAAACGCTCAGGAAGACCGGCAACTCGTTACACTCTCCAGGCCGAATGACCCTATTCCCAGGAAGCCCTGCATCAAAGTGCTAGGCTTCTGGTTGCAAGATGACGGCAAGTCAAAGGAGTGGCTCTGACATACAATACAACAGTTGCAGCAAGTACATCGTCTTTTGAAACGCACAACGCGAAAGTTGGGAGGCATCAAAGAACACCAACTCAGGCGCATGACCCTAGCTTTAGCCATTTCCCGCGTCATGTATCAATATCTATATATTGACATCACCAAGACCAAAAAATCGAAGCTCGAGACTCTGCTTCGTCAGATTTCTCGGACGATACTGGGTACCCCTCATTTTGCAAAGCCTGATAGGGTTTAAGGAACTGCGATCCTACTAAACCTCGACGAATTGACCCAAATTCACCGTGAAGCACAATTCGTGCGCCTCCAGCATTCCGTGCAAGGATACACCCTGCTTCGTCAATCAGGCTACGACATATCTGCACCTGTCGCATTGGAAGCAACCCGGCCCCCTTTGGCGACGCTCGACCAGATCACCGTCCAACCAGTTCCGTGGCACATGGATCAAGATAGCCAAACAGAACGACGTAAGTCACGAGTACAACATCTCCAAGAAACCACAGGAGAGTGGATCTTGTACGCAGATGCATCTCCGTCTCATACCGGCGAGGGCTTTCGAACGAGAATAGCTTCCGATGGACTACTACTGCCATGGGTCTTCTATTACAACATTAGTACGCAATGCATTGCAAAAATCACGACCATAGTAAAAGCAGTTACCATGCTTAATCCAAATGCCCGTAATTTACTGATACGCACAGATAGCTCCCAAGCTGCCTGTCGAGCCCTCGCGACAGGTGACATTCCAAACGCTTATTACAACAAACTTACGAAGCACTTAGCTGACCACTCTTCGTTACGTGTTCGCATACAGTGGATACCTGGTCACTTGCGGATCAGAGAGAATGAAGTGGCACACGCCATGTCCTGTGTAAATCTGCCAGGCCCTCCTCTGTGGTGGCCGGATTCACTGAAACGCACCGAATTACTTGCTATGGCAGGTTTGGAGAGGCGCGAACGATTCGATGAGATGCGAAACAATGGCAGGGTTTATTTTGATCCTCCTCATTTCATGACGGATGCATCCCCGATAAGGTGTGCCCAAACTCAATCGTTAATGACACCACACATTCAACACTACACACAAGGAAAAGACGGGTCTCCTGCTTGCACGGCATGTTTTGGCTTTCTGGATAATGCTCACGTTCTGTGGGATTGTGTGGGTGGTCGCGCAGCCTTGGACAGGGGCTTCAAGCACATACCTATAAACCTAAGACCTGCGACCCTGGAAGAGTGGCTGGCGGACTCCTCCCCGGACATCATGAGGACACTGCTCCAGCATTTGCAACTTGTAGGCCTGTCTGATGGATAGGTTTTTTTAGTAGACCCGGACCGGGATTCTTTTATTTTTAAATAAAGTCGTTCTCTCTCTCTCTCTCATGATTTACATTTCATGGTCCTGCAGCTCTTGCGGTAGTTTCTTTTACATGGCATGTACAAAAACGGTATGGTATGACATGATTGCATGCCGAGCCAAGGCGACTTACCCTAACATGAAAGTCATGACATGCGTGCCATGTAACAACATGACTACATGCCACGCTCATGATGTTCTCGCGGCAGTTTTTGTAGCGTCACATATACCAAATTTGGTATTGCAGGACGTGAATAGATGACGAAGGTATGATACTGGTGCAAACATGATAAACATGATATTCGTGTCATATAACAACAAGGCTACTTGCTATGCTCATGATCCGCTCGTGGCTGTTTTGCTAGTTTCACATGCACCGAGCTCTTTAGTACACGACGCCAACAGATGGTATAGGTAAATGACACATCCAGACATGATTATCCTGATGTCAGTCATGTAACAACATGACTACATGCCACACTCATGATGCGCTCGCGGCCGTCTCGCTAGCTTAACATATGCCAAACTTGGTATTGCATGACGCCAATGGATGACGAAGGCATGTGATTGATGCAAACATGGTAATCATGAGATGTGTGTCATGTGAGAACATGACTACATGCCACAGTCAAGTCGGCAATACAATTCGACGTGACGCGGTGCGCGTGCCCGCCGACGTTCATTTCGGTGCGTCACGGCGGCGTTGCCACGCCAGGCGCCGGGCTTGCCTTATACTCGCAGGTGCGTGCTACGTTGCGTTGCTTTGACGCATGCGCGTTTCAGTGCGTCCAGTGTCCCTACGTCACGAAAAGAGGGAGACGCAGTGTTTTCTGGGTAATGTATCGGCGCGAAAACCAGCATGTCGCATTTCGTGTCGGTTGCCGTCGGGTCGCGCCGACAGACGCTGGTCACGTCGGTTGCGCCTGGCGTCAAACTATAGAGTGCTCACGTGTCACTAATGTAGCGCACTGAGCCCAGCCTGCGCGTGCGTCAACGCTACATTGCGGTATATTGGGTTCTTCATGAAGCGCTCATGGCCGTGTTGCTAACTCCACATAAAGCGAAATGGCTGTTACGTGACGTCATTGGATGACGAAAGCATATGACTGGTGCAAACATGGTGTCATTTAAGAAAGTGACCACATACCACGCTCATAGCGTGCTCGTGGTCGTTTTGCTAGCTCTACATATATTAAATTTGAGATCACGTGACGTGACTAGATACGAAGAAAACGACACATCCAAACATGATATTCGTGACACGTAAGAACATTTGTGCTTCGGATGTTATCGATTCCCACTGTACGTGGGATCTGCCAATTTTTAGTATAACAACAAACAAAGACATTTCTTGAAAATAATGTCCGGTGACCGCACCTCCATTGGCCGCCGGTGCTAGTGTCCCGGTGGTGGAGTGGAAGAATGGCGCAAAGGAGACGGTGAGCGACGAAAACGACTGAATGGTGGTGTAAAACACCACTCCGATGCCGGCGAATCGCTGCGTCTGGACTTGCGTGGAAAACGGTTCCTTAGAAACAAGTCACTCACTATACTACTGTGGCGGGGCCTTGGAAACAACTCGGTTGTCCGCAAGTCATATGAAGCACCGTGTCTCAGTGGCGAAGGCATGGCTAATGCCCTTCGGGACGGGTGACGTTTTTAGCGGCAATACCGGCCGATATGCCCAATGAAACCACAGTTGTAGCACACGGGAGGGTCGTGGTTTATACTGTATTCATCGGAACGAATCCTGCGCCTCTGCTGTCGACGAGGAACTGTGTTGTGATAGTGAGTGATAGGTGAGTGATAGTCGTTCGCGGTACTCCACTGCAATCTTGCCAAGACTCTTCGTCTTTCTCTCTCTTTCTTCTCTGCCTTTCACATGTCCGTTACATTCCCCCACAAGCAGACGAAGCCCGTAGGGCAAGTTATGATGCACAAGGAGGGTAGAAAAATTTTACGCGAGCAATGTGAGTGAGCTCCGTTCTGCTTGATCGTCGACCATTGGACAAAAGACGAGCTATTACGTAGGTCAGCTGGCTGAGACGCTCCAAATTTACAAATGGGCCTCAATAATGTGACAGGAGCTTTTGATGCAATATACGCTTGCATTGCGGTGTCCAAAGCAACACCAAAAAACCTTTTTCGAATGATACTGGTTCGTGACGGTCGTCGTATTTTTCCTTCGAACGACGTTGAGAGGCCGGAGCCAAAGACGAGCGATTCGACAAGCTCCTTCCTCAAGGCACAAGGTGTTCGGTACACAATCATCATTGTGTAGAATGAAGGGTAAGAAAGTGTTCAGATGGCTTAGTGGCAACCTGGCGTATATACAACAAATAAAATGGGCTTAAGCTCGTTCTTTCATGTTTCGCCGTGTTGTACGCGTACGTTATAAAAGGCAGCACGTCATCCCGGTTCTTGTGATTGGAGGAAACGTACACGACAAGCATGTTGGCCAGCGTTCTGTTTGTCCATTTAACGAGGCCATTCGTCTGTGGATGATACGGTGTAGAATGACGAAACTGTTTCGTGCACATGCGAAGTAATTCTTCTAAGGCATAAGCAGTGAACTGGCGGCCGCGGTCGCTGACAATAACACGTGGTGGGTCATGGCGAAGGACCATTGCCACGGAAGCAGCGGTAGAAGAGGGAATGCCTGCGGTTTCAGCATACCGCGCAAGATTATCCACGCAGACAATTACCCAACAGTTCCTATTGTTAGATAATGGAAACGGACCCAGAATGTCAATTCCTACTTGTTCAAAAGGCGTCCTAGGTATCACTAATGGCTGTAGGGAACCTTCTGTTGCTGTAGCCGGGCGATTTTGACGTTGGCACAACTCGCAGCTAGCGACGTAACGCTTCATTCTTTCGTACATCTTGGGCCAATAAAAGTGTTCTTGCGTGCGGTGCAGCGTTCGTATGAAGCCGAAATGAAGAAATGTCGCATCGTCATGCACAGCACGTACACTCTAAAGCAAAAGGGCGTTAAAAGGGTGTGTGGTTCATCCTTTTCGGGATTAATGGGACTGCCACAACCATTATATCTTTAAGGACTAACGGCACCGGCTCTAACAGTTAGTCCCCACAGACGAGCTCAAGGGATTAACATTTAGTAATCACATTTGCACCTTAGTGAGCAACCGTTAGTTCCACAATTCAACTCAAAGGACTAACAATTAGTCCTCAAATTTGCATCTTATAGGGCAAGTGTTAATTCCCGCATATATATTTTACCGGGCACCCATTAGTCTTAACAGTTGCACCTTGCCGAACGAACGGTTGATCCAATCAAATACTCTAATTGAATGAACTTTTTGTCCCCAGTTCAAAGATTGTTTTTGTTTATTTTCCGCCAGGCCTAATGCTTTTGCGCCTGCTTTTCTGCGCAGTCAGGAACAAATTGCGCAGAAAAAAACACGCGAAAAAGTAGATAGCCACCTATGTGTAACTGCTTTTGCAGTAACGGCAGCAACAAAAGACAAAAGTGAGACATTGAAATCTTGTATTTTTCTACATAAGCATGAAGTTTCTACACTCTTTTGTGTGAATTCATGGTGAAGTATGCAAGTCCAGTCTCGTTGTCAAATCTTGTTCACTCTTTGGGCAGCTCCTCCGACGAGAGCGATAGACGACAGGCGTTGCAGACGCAAGCGCACGCAGCCTTCTGCCAGTTGTGTTCCCACGGCTGCACGTACAATAATGTAGTAAAAATAGTTAGACACACGTGACAGAAGATGAAGATGCACGCATATGACGAGTACGTGCACGTTATTATAAAAACAAGCGTTAAAATATGACACACAAATAACTTTACCTTCTCATCTCGCACAGTCCTTCTGAAGCTGCTCTGACGAAAAAGATGAATGACAGGCATCGCAGACGCCAGCGCGCACACTCTTCATCATGGTGTGTGCCCATGGCTTCACGATAACTATCTAAACTAGTGAGTCACACGTGACAGAGGATGAATACAAATTCACATGAGAAATACGTGCAAGGTGAAATGAAAACATACGTGAGATATGACATGCTGATAATTTCACCGTGATGTCACACATCGTCAAAGACTCATTTCGATCCCCATAGTGCAACAGCTTAGGAGCGGCGGGCGCAGCCACAACTCCGCGAACAACCGCGCCGCTAACAAGTCGGCGAGTCCTAAGCGAGTGACATTGTTCAGCTCCAGCAAGTGAACGCGAGACCAAACAAGGCGCTGTACGCGGAGTGTATGCCGCCAGCGAACTTCGAACAGGAGATCGAGCGTATGCTTGGCCGCCGCCACGAACAGCGCCGAGCTAGTTTGGAGCTAGCGCCAAAGAAATCGACGGTAATGCGGCCCTTTTCCACAAACTCGAGCGAGTGCAGCGCGCAAACGCGAGTCCGTCGCCGAGGCTAACAGACAGCGCCGAGCTGCTTGCGACCGACTCACGGGAAAGCCAACTGTAATGGCGACCAATAACAGTGAGTTCCGACGCTAGCGAAAGCCCGGCCAGCCCATGCTAGTGCACTTACAGCGTGCGACATACTACAACCAAGCTCTTTACGAGAACTCGCAACGTGTTTTCGACGACTCCCAACACAGCGACGAAGTCTCAGCCCAATACCGTCAGCACGGAGCTCATCGCGGCGGCGAATACAGGGAAGCACTCGATGAGCGAGCGTACGGGAGGCCGACGGCAATGGCGGCCAATTTCCAGGCGGTCGCAAGGTACAGGTGAACTGCAGAGGCCGCAGCTGACCTTCGCAATGCATTTCGTGCGTGCGATATACAACACGACCCAGCCCGTTGCCGGCAAGCGCGATCCGTATTGCCCACGCAACAAGTAGAGTAGAATAAAGAATGAGAACCTACTTGCCTTAGAATCCAGTGCTGTTTTTTTCCATTAGTCGGATTGAAGCATATATCTGATAGGCCTGTTGCTTTCTCGGCCGCCATATTGGCCTTCCCAACTGTTGCCGTCGTGTGTTGGTCGTGACTATCTTGAAGCCAGAGATATACAGCGTGGCGTAATGACGTGTCGAGACTTGTTCCAGACTTCGTCAGTGCAGCGAAATGCAACAGCAGCAGCCCACACTCATCCAAGCGTATACACAAGCACCATGTCGTGATTCTTAGATTGTCGAATCCAGGCGGTCGTGGTCGAGCACTCCGAGCACGACGCAACGCCAACCATCGCCAGCAAAAAAACGGGGAAAGACTGAGCCTGCAGAGGAAGAGAAGGGAGGAGAAGAAGGGCTGGTCACCTTCGCAAAGCTTTTCGCGCTGCCTGCAATCCGAGGGCTGTTCATCCCTTTGGAGCGTGTGGTTTCGCGCGGCACGTTTCCCTCTGTGGTTGCTCCTCAACGGTCTATCCGTTCATAGCGCGCACCTATTGGGATCCGTTACTCCTTTTTCAGGTAATTTTGCCTTAGAGTGTAGAACATCGGAGCGAAGGCTCTCGGGGACAACTAACAGAAAACGTGCTTCAGGTCCGGAGTCGTTAGTCTTATAGAGCAACTTGTCTCGAACCATAAATCGACCAATGTGTTGGGAGGTACGGGCGGCGGCAAAAAGAGGACCCAGGTTGAGATTGCTACGTTGTTCTCTCGGGAAGTAAGCCGCGTCGGGGAACGTGCTTGTAACAGCAGTAAGGCTGTCGTCAAAATTCTCAGCATCGCAGCCAGTAGTCACAAGAGGAATCCGGGAGAGACAGTCGGCATCAGCGTGACAACGGCCAACTTTGTACGACACCGTATAGTCGTATTCCTGAAGTTGCAGCTCTCAACGTGCAAGGAAGCCAGAGGAATCACGCAAACCTACCAGCCACCATAACGAATGATAACCAGTAATTAACTTAAATGGCATCCCGTAAAGATCACAACGAAACTCCTAGAGGCGTTCCGCAAGGATCAATTCTGTCACCGACACTCTTATCCCTAGCTCTCAAGGCTCTGACGCGGGAACTCAGATCTATACAAGACCTTCAGTTTACAGTATATGCGGATGACATCACTCTTTGGGCCGGAAGGGCTTCCCTTTCAGAAATACAACACACGCTACACTCGGCCTTTGACACGACTTCTAGATACATTGAAGAAAGAGGGCTCACTCCTTCCAGTGCCAATCTGGGTTTATCGTCGTAACAAATGGGAAGCTTCCAAACGCTCAGGAAGACCGGCAACTCGTTACACTCTCCAGGCCGAATGACCCTATTCCCAGGAAGCCCTGCATCAAAGTGCTAGGCTTCTGGTTGCAAGATGACGGCAAGTCAAAGGAGTGGCTCTGACATACAATACAACAGTTGCAGCAAGTACATCGTCTTTTGAAACGCACAACGCGAAAGTTGGGAGGCATCAAAGAACACCAACTCAGGCGCATGACCCTAGCTTTAGCCATTTCCCGCGTCATGTATCAATATCTATATATTGACATCACCAAGACCAAAAAATCGAAGCTCGAGACTCTGCTTCGTCAGATTTCTCGGACGATACTGGGTACCCCTCATTTTGCAAAGCCTGATAGGGTTTAAGGAACTGCGATCCTACTAAACCTCGACGAATTGACCCAAATTCACCGTGAAGCACAATTCGTGCGCCTCCAGCATTCCGTGCAAGGATACACCCTGCTTCGTCAATCAGGCTACGACATATCTGCACCTGTCGCATTGGAAGCAACCCGGCCCCCTTGGGCGACGCTCGACCAGATCACCGTCCAACCAGTTCCGTGGCACATGGATCAAGATAGCCAAACAGAACGACGTAAGTCACGAGTACAACATCTCCAAGAAACCACAGGAGAGTGGATCTTGTACGCAGATGCATCTCCGTCTCATACCGGCGAGGGCTTTCGAACGAGAATAGCTTCCGATGGACTACTACTGCCATGGGTCTTCTATTACAACATTAGTACGCAATGCATTGCAAAAATCACGACCATAGTAAAAGCAGTTACCATGCTTAATCCAAATGCCCGTAATTTACTGATACGCACAGATAGCTCCCAAGCTGCCTGTCGAGCCCTCGCGACAGGTGACATTCCAAACGCTTATTACAACAAACTTACGAAGCACTTAGCTGACCACTCTTCGTTACGTGTTCGCATACAGTGGATACCTGGTCA
This sequence comes from Rhipicephalus annulatus, assembly GCA_013436015.1. Taxonomy (NCBI): domain Eukaryota; kingdom Metazoa; phylum Arthropoda; class Arachnida; order Ixodida; family Ixodidae; genus Rhipicephalus; species Rhipicephalus annulatus. The sequence continues at coordinate 3,776 of WOVY01006842.1, read as the reverse complement.
CTTGCGGATCAGAGAGAATGAAGTGGCACACGCCATGTCCTGTGTAAATCTGCCAGGCCCTCCTCTGTGGTGGCCGGATTCACTGAAACGCACCGAATTACTTGCTATGGCAGGTTTGGAGAGGCGCGAACGATTCGATGAGATGCGAAACAATGGCAGGGTTTATTTTGATCCTCCTCATTTCATGACGGATGCATCCCCGATAAGGTGTGCCCAAACTCAATCGTTAATGACACCACACATTCAACACTACACACAAGGAAAAGACGGGTCTCCTGCTTGCACGGCATGTTTTGGCTTCCTGGATAATGCTCACGTTCTGTGGGATTGTGTGGGTGGTCGCGCAGCCTTGGACAGGGGCTTCAAGCACATACCTATAAACCTAAGACCTGCGACCCTGGAAGAGTGGCTGGCGGACTCCTCCCCGGACATCATGAGGACACTGCTCCAGCATTTGCAACTTGTAGGCCTGTCTGATGGATAGGTTTTTTTAGTAGACCCGGACCGGGATTCTTTTATTTTTAAATAAAGTCGTTCTCTCTCTCTCTCTCATGATTTACATTTCATGGTCCTGCAGCTCTTGCGGTAGTTTCTTTTACATGGCATGTACAAAAACGGTATGGTATGACATGATTGCATGCCGAGCCAAGGCGACTTACCCTAACATGAAAGTCATAACATGCGTGCCATGTAACAACATGACTACATGCCACGCTCATGATGTTCTCGCGGCAGTTTTTGTAGCGTCACATATACCAAATTTGGTATTGCAGGACGTGAATAGATGACGAAGGTATGATACTGGTGCAAACATGATAAACATGATATTCGTGTCATATAACAACAAGGCTACTTGCTATGCTCATGATCCGCTCGTGGCTGTTTTGCTAGTTTCACATGCACCGAGCTCTTTAGTACACGACGCCAACAGATGGTATAGGTAAATGACACATCCAGACATGATTATCCTGATGTCAGTCATGTAACAACATGACTACATGCCACTTGGTATTGCATGACGCCAATGGATGACGAAGGCATGTGATTGATGCAAACATGGTAATCATGAGATGTGTGTCATGTGAGAACATGACTACATGCCACAGTCAAGTCGGCAATACAATTCGACGTGACGCGGTGCGCGTGCCCGCCGACGTTCATTTCGGTGCGTCACGGCGGCGTTGCCACGCCAGGCGCCGGGCTTGCCTTATACTCGCAGGTGCGTGCTACGTTGCGTTGCTTTGACGCATGCGCGTTTCAGCGCGTCCAGTGTCCCTACGTCACGAAAAGAGGGAGACGCAGTGTTTTCTGGGTAATGTATCGGCGCGAAAACCAGCATGTCGCATTTCGTGTCGGTTGCCGTCGGGTCGCGCCGACAGACGCTGGTCACGTCGGTTGCGCCTGGCGTCAAACTATAGAGTGCTCACGTGTCACTAATGTAGCGCACTGAGCCCAGCCTGCGCGTGCGTCAACGCTACATTGCGGTATATTGGGTTCTTCATGAAGCGCTCATGGCCGTGTTGCTAACTCCACATAAAGCGAAATGGCTGTTACGTGACGTCATTGGATGACGAAAGCATATGACTGGTGCAAACATGGTGTCATTTAAGAAAGTGACCACATACCACGCTCATAGCGTGCTCGTGGTCGTTTTGCTAGCTCCACATATATTAAATTTGAGATCACGTGACGTGACTAGATACGAAGAAAACGACACATCCAAACATGATATTCGTGACACGTAAGAACATTTGTGCTTCGGATGTTATCGATTCCCACTGTACGTGGGATCTGCCAATTTTTAGTATAACAACAAACAAAGACATTTCTTGAAAATAATGTCCGGTGACCGCACCTCCATTGGCCGCCGGTGCTAGTGTCCCGGTGGTGGAGTGGAAGAATGGCGCAAAGGAGACGGTGAGCGACGAAAACGACTGAATGGTGGTGTAAAACACCACTCCGATGCCGGCGAATCGCTGCGTCTGGACTTGCGTGGAAAACGGTTCCTTAGAAACAAGTCACTCACTATACTACTGTGGCGGGGCCTTGGAAACAACTCGGTTGTCCGCAAGTCATATGAAGCACCGTGTCTCAGTGGCGAAGGCATGGCTAATGCCCTTCGGGACGGGTGACGTTTTTAGCGGCAATACCGGCCAATATGCCCAATGAAACCACAGTTGTAGCACACGGGAGGGTCATGGTTTATACTGTATTCATCGGAACGAATCCTGCGCCTCTGCTGTCGACGAGGAACTGTGTTGTCACTCGAATAACGGGTTTTCGCCACTCTCTGGAATCCTTTGTATTGGTCGTGTCATCTTGGTAGTAGGGTTAGTGCCGTCCTTGCCACAGCGGGACGTTGTTCGGCTCAGAGTCCTGAGTATAAGAACGCGGCTGTCCTCACCGTCATCGAGCGTCATAGGCAGTACCTCTATCGTAGACGCGTGGCTGATACCAAGGCGCGGCATCAGAATCTTCAATGCCCTCCACCACTTGGTGCTAGGAGAATGAAGCAACGTTTCGCTCCAACTCTGGTAGCAGGTATGGTGGTTGAGTGCTTGGGTAGTGTGCCTTTTGCACGTACAGGCCGAGTTCTTCACGCATAGCCGGATCGTTGCTGCAAGATCAAGCGGCTGGTTGCTCTCTATACTTGCAATAGTCGTCACATTGGCTAGCCGGCCGTACTTCGGCGTGATGCGTCTCGTCTTCAGTTGCTCAAAAGTGTGGCAACAATGGCGAATGACATCGGCGACAGATGTCAGAGTGTCTTTCGGGATGAGGAAACTGTAAACATCCTCGGCGATTCCTTTTAGGATGTGCCCGACTTTGTCTTCCTCAGACATTCCGGACTCAATTATTTTGCATAGCTCACTCCTTCCTCAATGTAGGTCGGGCAAGTTTCGCCTGGCACTTGCGCGCGTTGCATTAGTGCCTGTTCTGCTCTTTTTGTTTTTTGTTGTGGGGTCGCCTAAACGCTCTTTGACCTCAGAAACGAATCTGTCCCACATCGTTAGCGTTTCTTCACAATTCTTGTACCCCATAATGCAGTATCCGTGAGAAAGAACGCGACGTACGAAAGCTGGGAAGCGGCATCCCATTTGTTGGCGGCGCTCACCCGTTTATAATTCTTCAGCCAAGCCTCGACATCTTCATCTGGTCTGATGCCGAAGGGACGAGCATCTCTCAGTTGTGGAGCCGAACTGGTCGGCGCAGAGGTCGAGAGGGCTCGATGTTCATTAGAGTTCTGGAATATGTCCAGCCCAGATGGATTCGGTGGAAGTCCAGCAAATCGACTGCTCCGTCAAATAACTTGCGGTTCAACCTCCGTCTTCGGCTGCCGATTACCCAGCACCTCAACCTCAACTCTCATAGCGAATTATGATGAATTGGTTTTACTTACAAGAGGTGAGCGATGGTTGTTAGCGGTAGCGCACTGTCATCTTGCCAAGACTCTTCATCTTCCTCTCTTTTTTTTTCTCTGCCTTTCACATGTCCGTTACAATATGAAGGAAGCGACCAAGAGTATTTTGAGTGAGCCTACATGAAAGTGACGTACCAGTCTCAAACTGCATATATTCTTGCACTAATTTGAGACACGGAGGCGTCCGCACATCTCCTTTTTCGTCTGGATATGAACTGGATTGAGGTTGAATATTTATTTTGTATGCGATATCTGTTCATAAAAAAACTAGCCAAAGCACACTCTTTATGAACAGCGAACAGAAAGAGTGAAATTACGCAACTGTAAATAGAACAAGTTTGCTAGAAAGACAAAA
>WOVY01006841.1:0-18192 GCA_013436015.1 Rhipicephalus annulatus | reverse complement strand
CCTGAAGATTTTTTGACATCAAGCTTCAAAAGTTAAATTGAAAACTCCCTCTTCACTTATGAAAATATCCGATAAAGGTGGGCCTGCCACATCAAATGTTTCCAGGACTCCATTATGCTTAGTAAAAACACTTAAAATGTGAGGGGCCGTCTGTCCAAACTTGCCTAATTTGTTCTTAAATTTTTCTCTTTCATTTGCGTATTAACGCACTCCAAAAGAATATGGCGAACATTTTCTTCTGCATGACCACAATGGCATTCCGGTGAGTTGGATCGATGTATCTTGTGCAGGAAGCTGCTTGTGTATGCTACTTCCAATCTAAATCGGTGTATCAATGTCTCTAGGTGTCGCGGGAGGTCTGTCGCTACGGAAAACTTTCCGTGTGGATCAACTTCATAAAGTACCGTTTCCCTTGATTTAGGGCTCTCAAACCACTTTCTCCATCGAACAATGGTTAGCTCCTTGCGATATAAAATGTCGAATATCCACCCCAGACTAGGGATTGCGCATCCCGTCCTTCCTTCAATGCTTTCTTCGCGAGGCTATCAGCATCTTCATTTCCTTTTATTCCAATGTGGCTGGGTATCCATTGCAATACGATTTTGTGACCCTGCGATGAGGCATATTCCACACTTTCTGCGATACATTGTGCTATTTTCACCATTTTTGTAGGTGATGTCACATTTCTGATTAGCTGAAGAGCAGGTTTGCTATCAGTGCATATCACCCATTTTCGTGGCTCAGGATTCTCGCAGATAAGCTTAACTGCTTCAAAGATAGCCACCAATTCTGCTGTCGTCGATGAAGATTCGTGCGATAATTTGTACATCTTCTTTTTCTGAATTTTGAGTATAAAGACCGCACAGGCTGACGCTTCTTCTGTGCATGATCCGTCGGTATCAGTATATCTTCATTTTTTCATTATGCATTACATGAAGCTGATGAAGTACCAACTGTGCCGCTACTAGAGGTGCCATGTCTGCTTTCTTCTCTATGCCGTCTATTTCACGGATAACGTTGAGAAGTGGCAGCATTCAAGGTGGTTTTGAAGGTTTCCATTGTTTAAATTCTGGTACTACTGCTTGAAATGATGATATAGTATCCTGTAGTCTCGTTGCCGTCCTTTGTGTTAGTGCACCAGATAAAAAATGACTACTTGGACCATGGCCTGAGATTCATCCCGAGAAAAAGGCAATATACTTCCTGATAGACTTTTTAGTGGAGACCGGACTGGACAAGCGCCTATGACAGACAGCCAGAGATGGGTATTATATAAAATGTGGTCATGTATATACTGACATTAGATTAGTAAGGTGTGCGTGTAAGTAGTTTATGACTGTGTGAACTGCGCGAAAAAAAACTGTGTATTGGCATGATATTTGAACTGGTTTCAGTGTGCTATTATGTTTTTTTTTGCTTTTCCGTATTGTTAATTTTTGGGTACCGTTCAGTATTATTCTTTTATTTTTCGCTGCAGAACTTTGTGATATGGAGTAGCCGAGGCAATAGGCAACCTCAACCTCTCCACAGCAAAACAGTTAAAACAGAACAGAACAGAACACACTTAAAATGATCATTGAAAGCATTAGAAGTAACAGAGGAATCACTGGTTTCCACACCATCAAATTCAAAAACATCAGTAGTCACAGAATTAGGCGAAATTAAACTCCGGAACCTCTCGGGAGACGAAGACATGAGACTCGGGAGTTGTTGGCCATAATAGCGTTCCTTGTCAGACAATACATTTGCTTTTAGTTGAGAAGCCAGTTCAGAAATTCTTTGTTGGAGGATACCTACGTCTTTAGAGTACCGTCTCTGATTTTTTATACGTTTGAGCCGTCTTCGCAACTGCAACGTTTCCCGAGAAATCCAGGGGTTCTTTCCTTTCGATTTTTTTACAATGCGTGGAACAAATCTTTCAATACACACATATATAAGGTCCTTGAAACGCTTCCACAAATAAGGAATATCAGCAGTGCAACTCGAAAAAGAATCAAATTCAAATGATAGTAAGTCCACTTATTGAAGTATCTGCACGTGAAAAGTTTGGGAACGAGACCCTCTTGCAATTTTTTTAAAACACCAATAAACACCTTAGGGCCAGGACGCCACCATCCAGCGTTCACGAATCACGGGTGGTTGCGCCATCAACTGCTTTAGAGATGCGCTATACTGCCGCCATGTTGGACTGTTAACGCGACAACGTTTCACTACGCATCCCCAGCAACTAAATCAGACTTGGCAGTAATCACATTACAGCAGAGACTTTACGGTAAATAATTTAGCTTTCGCAGTAAGGAGTATTTTCGTAAATCGTATAAAGCGTACAGTTTCATGAAAAATACATATTAGTTTGCCAATTACTCTTGACTATGCTGTAGCATGTCTGCCACCTTTGTCACGCTACACGAAAAAATGGACCGGAAATAGGAACGAAAACTACTGATAAGTTAGCCGACGTGCCAGACGTGATACCATACAGCAATACAACAAAGACTTCTTATATTTAAATGCGGTTTATGTGCCGGAAATAAAATGTACTTATATGGTTAAGTACATGAATTATGCACTTTTATTAATGTAATTTCAAGGCAACTTAACAACTTCTTGAAAGCGATAGCAATATGACGTGATTACCCTAGGAGAGCTGTAGTTTTCTTTTTATGTAAATAGGTGACATTCAGAAGTTTTGAGAAAATAGTAATGCAATCTAAATAACTTTTAGGCGTGAATTCATCATCTGTGATCTAGCTGAACAGTACATAGCACGAACTCAAACGGATGAACGGACGCAGTCGTCGGCGTTTCCATACAAGTTTGACGACATGACACAAAACCACACAAGCTTGTGCAAAAGTCGAGATAGCGCTGTCCGTCAATAAAAATATTATCTGTACTGTACGCTTTGTCGTCTGACAGTTTTCGTAGCACTTTATTCCGGTTGTGTAAACGTTGCAGGCTCTATGTTCTTCTTTTCATTCTACCACAACGTCCTCCCCTCCTCCCCCCCCCCCATTCACAGGGTGGCTAAGCAAAGATTTCCTTTGGTTAGTCTCCCTATTTTCCTTAACTCCCCCTTCACCCTTAAAGGGTGGCCAAGCAAAGATTTCCTATGGTTAGCCCCCAGTCTTTCCATAACTCCCTCCCTTTTGGGGCCACAAGACTGTGTGTATATCTGACTTCTGCGCCACTCGCACTGCACGCAGCCTTCTCTGCGGCACTTCTCGGGCCAGACATGATGGCAGCCCCGATTCCACAACCTGCCGAGGGAACAGCAAAGCGGTGAACGTTGCGAAATCAGCACGCAGCTAGGGAGCCGTTCTTCTTTTTTTTCTCTTTTTTTTTCTTTTGTCCCCTGTGCCAACGGCGCCTTGACCGAGTTTGTGTTCGTCTCCGCCGTGCCGTTGGGCCCGACGGCAGGCTCGGACTCGGCGTGTTTGCAGTGCCTGTTTGCGCACGGCGCTGTTTCTCGCCGCGGTCAGAGCCCGGTGTGGTCCGTTCCTTGTCCGGTGAAATCTCGCATGGTCGACGAGCTCAGAACGACAAGTACTTTTCCATACTTGCTTCCGTGACATAGCTTTAGTAATCTGGATTCCTCCCCCCCCCCCCCTTCCCAGAAATCCAGCTGACTGGACTCATTGCTGAAGAACAGAGGACCCATCGATTGAGTCATCGGATTGCGCAAATGAACTTGCTGAATAACTTCACAAACATTACAGAAAAAGTTACACGGTGGCGCGATCGATCACTGAAACTCTGAACGAACAAGAAGGCGTTTTTGGGGGTTCGTGCTTAAGAATTGAGCTTTCGATCCGTCGTATTTCGACTCACCTTATGACACGGTGTTTATTTAACAATCTTCTAAATGAATTTTCGACAAATCATATGTGCACCTTCAAATGTTGAGTTATAGTCCTGATCATGCCAGTATCATCGACCACCTCATGAATACACTGGAAGGTATATACACATAACACCGAATTTCCAAATGCAAGTAAACGAGCCGTTTTCTTCCAAGGCGTCTCGTTCGGCACCTTTCTATGCACGCGTTCCATGCGGCCGCCGCCTTGCGCAGCACACGCTCCATTGAAAGGGCACGCACTGAGACGACACGGGAGATGGGAGCGAATGCTTGTCAGAAAAAATATCGCTCGACACGGCGTCGTCACTGCTCACGTTTCTTTAATTTATTTTGATATATATTGACGCGCAAACGACCCGCGGGGTTTCCCTATTTTACGCGTCGAAAGCGACGTTATCCAGCGTAAACTAGCGCGAAGTCGCGGTCGTCCTCAAAACGAGATATTCCGGGGCAGTATAAGAGGTTTAAAATGTTTAAAAACAAAGTTAAAAAAGAAACGGGAAACAATAGCACGTCGTTTCAGCGGCCGTCTTATTCATGGCCGACACAGCGTTCCCTCGATGGCCCCAGGGTGTTAGAGCACGGTGCCGCACTGTATCGAGATTTCCGTGCGTGGCCAATGCATCGAGCCGGGCATCGCGAAGGGGTGGAGATGGGGTTTGCGAAGCCGAAGTTGCCAGCGCAAACTGCGTCCCTCGTCGGGCGCGCATATAGCGCGTATATTATACTAGGCAGGTCGGGGAGTCGTTAGCGTCACGGCCATCATCACGTGCAGGGACTGCAGGGACGACTTCGCCGTTCGGGCGTAAACGGCTCACCGCATAGACTGCGAAGTTGGATCCGAAATAACACCGTATATACAGATCATCTTCGACATAGGAGAGAGTCATTTCACTGCGGGGTGCTCGATCTTTATGGACTTTCGATTATAAATGCACCCGATTTCGCTTGCACCACCAAGTCGGAACCTCGCGCAAGCCGAGTTTGGCGCTCCTTTTACGGCTATAATGTCTCCACGTGGCAAAATTAACCTTCACAATTCGAGATTCGAACTTAGAGCACCACTATTTCACACTCGAACGCAGTACTCCACAACACGCATCGGTGGCGCGAGCGGTAGAGATATATCAGCTCCAATTCGAGCGGAGATATTCGGAGGCCCGTGTTTCGGTGATATATCTCTATTGCCGATACTGCTGCTTGTAAGTCGCACTCTATCTTGTTTGCAACCTGTGTCAGAACCAGGTGCTGATTTCCATGCACTATGGTGGTATACAGAACTGCGCGGATCTCCGATTCATGAAAATCTTCACCGAGCGCCGGATTTGGCTCGCCATTATAATCACCGTGTTGAACCCCTCGGATCGTCGAGGAAAGTACTAGTCTAGCAGGCATGTGACGATCTGTTGATCAGTCGCGGTACAGCCCGTTCTTGTGCAAAAGCCGCTGCAAGTTGGCACGCTGGGCAGACTTGCTCTGCGTTTCCCCTAATGGGTGACGAAGGAGACGCCACGTGCTGCCAGTCGACTGCGTTGCTGATGTCTTACCACTGCGCAGGCGGCTCAAATTCCGGCAATGCTCCTCAAGCTGACGATTGATCTGTGCGATCTTACGAAGCTTTAGATTTTGGCGTTGCGTCTTTCACCTCACAAGTATAGTGATGCCTTGCAACATCTGCGCCTGCGAGGAAACGCTTGAGCACATTCTATGTCATTGCCCGCATACCAGACCGAACGACGTATTACCCTTACAAAAATCCTATATATGGACTTATATAAAAACCCCATATATGGCTACATCAGGAATTGGGCATATCTGGCTTATATACGGAATCCCCTATATGGGCCGTATATAAAACTGATATGTCCAAATCCTGATATAGCCATATATGGGCCTTATATCCCCATATATGGGTGTTGCTGTTGTAATGATGACAAGCGGCGATCGTGCTCGGCGCATACGTGGCGGGACGTGAGAACGAGGAGGAGAAAGCAGAATAAGAACAGCCGGCCTGCAGAAAAGGCGTTGTCTCTTATTTCTCGTCTCGACAATGGCGCAGCAGTCGCGAACTACTGACCCGCGATATCCCTGCGTCCACTACACTTTCGAAGTGGACGAGTGCTCTCGAACTCCCACCGATCACGGACGGCGTCCAAGCCTCCACGGCGGCACCGCATCATGACTGCAGCGAGGCCATTTCTCGAGGCTTCTTCTCTCTGTTCGCCTCTCTGTTCTCCAAGAGTCTCAAGACATCCGGGTTTGGCTGCGCCTCTTTTGGATCGTTCAACGAGAACGAAATTCCTATTTTCAAGGATTCAAGGATGACCCTACCAACTGGGAAGCGTGATAAACTCGGTTGCCCTTAAATACTCGTGGACGAACGCACGATTAAGAAGTCGGTCGCTGAAGGACGTTTGCGAGGATCTGCCCAAGCATGGCATCGTTTCCAAGGCAGTACATACGCTACATGGCAAACATGGAGCGCGGCCCTGATGTCCGCGTTTGCGCCGCTTCCGAGCGCTACGACGACCGTTTCATGACCATGCGGTCACGCCGGCAAGGTGCAACCGAGGACGTCGCGACTTACATCTACGACAAGCTGGACCTTTTACAAGCTTGCGATATACAGTGGACCTCCTCCGCAGCCAGGCAGTACATCATCGACGGGATCCATGACTCGACGCACGCAGCCGTCTTGTCCGCCTACAACCACCCAGTCCACATCTCCACTTTCGTACGCCAGGCAATGGAGTTGCAGGACACGTCTCATCGCCGGGCGGCTGCAGTTGGCCCAAAGGAGTCAGTTCACCGAGACGCGGATGCTATACGTGTGGCCGCATCGGGCATGGGTATAAAAGCTGCCCACAGAGCCAACCTCAAGCGATGCAATATCAATCACGCCCACTTCCAACCCTCAAGGTCCGCGTCGACGGCATCGGAGAACTGACAGCTCTCGTTGATACCGGAGCTCAACGTACGGCGTTGCTTCGCCGCCACGCCTCCGAACCTCTCCAGCCTTGGACTGAGCCACCACTGCGGGGTCTCGGTGGCGACGTACTACCGGTCGGTGCCCTAAACCTGCAACTCAACACCGAGGCCGGCAGCAAGTTTTTGTCCTCGGGGCCCGTCTTCGACGACCTGCCCACAGACATGGTTTAGGGCCGACTACCATGCTCTCGGGGAAGTGCGCCTCACGGTGGAAGGAAATCCGTCAACCTCCATCCTGTGGCTCCAAGTGTGCATCCGGCGCAATCCCAAGGTGAGCTGACGACGCCACTCTACACTTCCCGCAATAACTCGAGAGGCACGCAGTCGCTCTTCGCTGATACTACTAATCAGCTTCCCGGTAACTAGCGTGCTAGTGCACCATATTACTACTGACAATCATCCGCCGGTGTCCATACCGTTACGTAGATATGCCGAACGAGAGCGGATATTAATTGACCAGCAGGTGCAAGAAATGCTTGCCGCCAGCATAATCAGGCCATCTTCTAGCCCGTGGGCAGCACCTGTTGTCCTAGTCCGTAAAAAGGACGGCAATCTCCGATTCTGTGTTGACTACCGAGAGCTGAACAAGCACAACACCATACCAGACTCGTACCCGCTGCCACGCATTGACGACGCTATTGACGCCGTACGAAAAGCGAGGTTCTTTTCGTCGCTAGATTTACAAGCAGGGTATTGGCAGATCAACGTGGCTGAAGAAGATAACGTTTAAGACGGCCTTCCGAACACCATCTGGCTTGTACGAGTTTAATCGGATGCCCGTTCGGTCTGCGAACTGCTCCAAGCACCCTTTCAGCGTGCCATGAAACACAGTGTTAGGACACACTCGATAGACCGTGCCTGCGTCGTGTACCTCGCAATGACGTTCTAGTCATCGGGGGACACAGAAAACAACAACATCTACAAAATCTCGACAACGGTTCTGCAGGAGGCTACACAACACCGGGCTTTAGACTAACCGCGAGAAGTGCCAGTTTGGGTTGACGACAATATCTTATCTTTGGTTTATCAGATATCTCATTAATGGCGTACGACCCTTGCCTGAACGCATAGACGGCCGTTGCCAAATACCACTGCACCAACATCTATAAAAACAGCTCCAGGTATTCCTAGGAACTGGCGTCATACTTGCGCAAGTTTGTTACCGATGCTTTGCGTCAACTGCTGCTCCGACTTCCACGGACTTACTGAAGAAAAACGCCCAATTTCAGTGGGGTCCTTTGCAGGATAACGCCTTCCAAACCCCTCAAACACCAGCTTACACATAGCCCGGTGCTCTGCCACTTTAATGAAGATTGGATGACAGAAGTCCATACTGATGCGAGTCAGATGGCCTAGGGCGGTTTTACTTCAACGTGACTCGAGTGGGCGTGGGCACGTCATCTGCTACGCCAGTCGTAAACTATCGGACGCAGAACGGCATTATCATTCGAATGAACTGGAGTGTTTGGCTGTAGTATGGAGTGTGGATGAAAAGTTCCGCCACTACTTGTTTGGCCGACACTTCACGGTAGTACAGACAACTCCGCGATTGCGTGGATGTTCCAGAAGCAGCACCTCAAGCACAAGTTTGCTCGATGGATTGTTCGGCTCCAAGACTATACGTACGACATCCGTCACCGTGCTGGAGCACAAAATCAGCTGCGGGACGCTTTAGCGCGAAATCCGATCGAGGAATCTCCACACAAAATCGAGAACCTGGATCCTGTTTTCTCAACAGGACGTGGACCAAGGCTCAGCAAGCCGATGAAAGACTCGCATCCGTTATAGACTCCATTGGCGATGCGGGACGCAATGCCAGTTTGTCTTACGTAATGGAACGCTGTATCGGCGTCACTGGGCCGATAAAAGCACCGAGTGTCATCTCCTGGTCATTCCTGACACCTTAAGATCGAGCGTACTACGCGCCATCCATGACACTCCCCGAGGGAGGCCATGTTGGCTACAGAGCCACCTTACGCAAGGCACAAGAACGTTTTTGGTGGCCGAAAATGGATAAAAGCGTGCGTTCATACGTTGCCAGTTGCGAGATTTGTCAGCAACACAAACGACGTCCTGGAGCTCGACATGGACTTCTTACGCCGATCAAGCCTCCAGAGACAGTTTTCCACACGTTGGGCATAGATCACATCGGGCCTCTTCCAATGACGACAGCGGGCAATCGTTACATTATACTCGCTGTGGACTACTTGTCCCAAGTTCGTAGAGGTCGCGGCCGTGCCTTCGCTTGCTGCTAGCCATGTCATCCGATTCCTGAAAGATCGCTTCGAATGGCGACACGGTCTTCCTAACAAGTTGATCTCCGACCGGTCGACCACCTTTCGCAGTCGCGAGCTCCGCACTTACCTACAACAAGCTGGAGTGGACCATCACTTCGCGTCGGCATACCATCCACAGGCGAACGGACTGACCGAAAGGTCGAACCAGACTATCCAGGCTAGACTCGCACCGTACTGTAAGAATCACAAACGAGGTGAGGCCGACTGGGATGATCATCTCCAAGCAGCTGCGTACGCAGTGAACACGGCGGCACACAGCTCCACAGGAATTTGCCCCTACGAGATTGTCTATGGTCAGCTCCCGCAACTGAATGCTACGTTCGGTTTGGACACTCCCGTTAAAGTAGGGCGTTCCGCTGCACGCCAGACACTTTGTCGCGATATCCGTGTGGAGGCGCGTAGGAGGATTGTGCATGCTCAACAGGCACAAAAGCGATACTACGACCGACGCCACCGTCCCGCGCCGAAATACAGTGTAGGTGATGAGGTGTGGCTACAGCGAGGTGCGCCATCGTCTTCAAACAAACTGCACCCAAAGTACGACGGCCCTTACATTATTTCTGAGCGCTTGGGAGATAACACTTGGCGAGTACGTTCCACAGCTTCTGATACGCGCAGAGACAAGAGAAAACGGAATAACTTTGCGGTGCATGTGTCGCGGATGAAGAACTGCATACGTCGGCAAACGTGACATTGGTTTGTGCTTTTCTTACAGGAGTAGACCAGCTGCAGCGTGGCCGAGTGTAATGATGACAAAGCGGCGATCGTGCTCGGCGCATACGTGGCGGGACGGAGAAGACGAGGAGGAGAAAGCAGAATAAGAACAGCCGGCCTGCAGAAAAGGCGTTGTCTCTTATTTCTCGTCTCGACACTGTATATGGCCATATATGGCTATATATAGAAGCATCCATATAAGGTCTTATATGGATGCTTTCATATATGGCCTTATATGGATACCTTTATATAAAGCCATTCAAATGATTCATCTATATTAGTTCAGCCTGTGTCACCGGCAAAAAATATAGCTGCTCAAATCATTCTTCAGCTAGAAATATACCTGTTTGTTGAAAGGTCTGCATGCAGTCACTATCATCTCTAAAACAAAGGCAGTACATACCCCAGAACATTCTTGTTCAATTAAGTTATCCTCAATATATCTCAAGTTATTCTCAACAACAATTTGCTAAAATGTAACTGGCATCATATTTAAAGTTTGTGGTGGGCACATGTCACTGTTAGTCCACTTTTCCTGAAGAGATACATTCTTTGTGCTTAAATTTATTGCTTACTTATCGACACTTTTTTATTTATCTATTATTTCATTACCCACCGCACCAATTGGCATTACATTGGGGGAGCATTTACGAAAAGTAGAATACAAAAAATACATAGTCAGCCAAAGAAATAATCAAAGTCACCTGAATCATAATCTGCAAGAGAAATTCATATATAAATCGGAACATGTTCTAACATATAAATCGGAACAATTCTAACATGAAATAAAACAAATATTTGGGAGTGTAGAGGCAATGCTAGAAGGCAGCTGGTTCCATCTTGTAATTTTTTTTTGGTAACAAATCATTTTGAAACACGTCAGTCTTGCATGCGATTATTCTTATCTTGAACCTATGGTCAACACGGTCTGAGACATAGTACGGTGCAAGTAAATATTCCGCTTTATCGATTCCGACTTGACAAAATAAATAACATAAAAGAACCCAATTTGAGTTTCGTAAAGATATCTTTCAGAGTGTGTTATGTTTAAAACTTTTCTCTTGTGTCAATGGAGCGTTCATAGTCAGTCAAAACGAAATATGACTTGCTATTGACCGTATGAACTGCATGTGCATTGAATAACTTAAATGAGTTGATAATCAACTTTTAAGAAGTTCGGTCGAAAGTGATTGGTATGCAAGCTTGTTATGTACAAGTATTGTGACTAATGACCTATAGAACGACTGCTAAAACTGGTGTCTATAGGTCTCTGTGCGCGTGGGAACGGAGGCATTTAACAATATTTCTTGCCAACGGGACACTAAAAATATACTTTGTAAACGTAATCCGCTTTCCATTTTGCCAATAATGCATCATTAACGTAACAGTGGTAAAGAGCTCAGTCTGCAGAAATTCCGGTGTAGGCATCGGTGGCTCTCCGTGAAAAATCGTCTTGTCAATGATCGAAAATTGAGAGAATGCAAATAAAACAAATATTATAAATTTTCGGGTTTGAGTGATGATCGAATCATGCAGGCAATTTGCATGGCATGCAAGTGCTCTACAACACAGCTATGCATCTGCTTGGAAATAAAGCATGAATAACTTCCTCTTGTTGTAAATGCAAGGAAAATAACTGTCATGCTTAATAAATACATGTATCCTGCATGCAGGTTTCACAACACATTTAATATCGCAGCTATATTGCATGATACAAGCATGCCATTGTCATCAAGCATCACAACACGTTATTACCAACGTGACTTCGCGGTCTAAAGGCAGCCAACCATTACAAAAGGCACACTGCTTACTGCACGTATTTCCTCACGACTGCGTAGTGGGTGCATAAAGTTCTAAAACATTTTACACACATTATATTGAGAAGCACGTTCTGCTGGGCGAGTTGGTACTTCATCTTAACTTAGTTGCGCGAAAAAAATTGAAGTGCAAAAGGAAGACACCTGGACACAGCGCACACTAACAACTGAAACTTCATTGAAGAAAACAGACATATGTATGCGGTTACGACAACACGTGAGGTGGAAAAAAATAATTAGATGAGCAGACATCTGATCGTTTTCTTTCATAGTGGGGACATCGTGTGGTGGACGGCACTGCGCTGTCGTGTGGGAAGTATTATTTAGAATTTATTTATATAATTGTAGATCACAAAAGCTTCTTTAAAGGAATTAACAACCATTCTTTAACCAATCATCATATTGTAGAGAGTGTGGCTGCGCGCCCTTGATTGGAATACGGTAGTTAAAGCTACATTCAGTGACACGGTATAGCGCGGGAAATCGGAGAGGCGTATTTCATAAACAAAGCTGGGGATTCATGTGTCACGTAACTCTCACTTATGTTGCTTGCTACTGAGGTAGCTTTCCTGGAAGCGCATCATTTATACAATCTGTCTGCTCATCTAATCCTTTTCTTCACCGCACGTGTTCTCGTAACCGCATATATACGTATATCTGTTTTCTCCAACAATGTTTCAGTTGTCAGTGTGTGCTGCGTCTAGGTGTCTTCCTTTTGTATTTCAATTTTTTGGCGCAACTCAGTAATTACATAATATTTCTTGTTCTTTAAACTATGTTACCCTTTTTTTACACAAAATGCAGCCATGTGCGAAACCTTCATTGAGACACTTTCAACCTTCTCAATTACACAGTACTATTCCACAATTAAATTTGTTCAAGTAGCATCATGCAATAAAGAGTACACACTAAGTGATTGAATTACGCACAAGAAACAGGATCGATACTGCTATCACGTTCAACTGTGAAAAACGGAGCTTAACGGTCCCCCAGTTTTTTCACACATTGCAAGCCCTAATGCATCATACCAGTTTATTTGTCGGCTTGCGTAAAACTATCTACAGTGCTCACGGATTAAAACGTGACATCACATTATTTTGTGTAACTATGTATGCGGGTATGCGCAGTTCCTCAAGATAACCACGCGATATTGCGACATCAGTAACGATAATGTCGCCTGTGATGTACGCATTGCAGTCAAATTTACACTTATATCACCCTGGTTGTAGATGGCGGAAACTAAATTACGGGCTATTCTTAAGTTTTTCCATTTGGATCCGTGACATAGCACCCTGCTTTGAAGAATCAAACTAGCAACAAAATTTTAACTGCGTGTCCTTATCAAAACACACGTAAATATAAAAACAAGTAGAACGTAGACGAAGAAAGATAAATTCAAACGCAAGACAAATTCAAACGTGGGCTCATAAATCTCATGACACCCTTGGAGTTTGAGATATGCAACTATCTTTTATTTGTAATTGCGCAAGTTGTAATTTATCCTTGGTTTTTCCTCATGCGTTAAAATGAGAAAAATAAGACACAAGTATATTTACATCAATATATTTATAAAAAGTACAATGGCACAAAACCAACATTTTCCTGGCGTAGATTTTTTGATTAAATAGAGCACTGTCTGGATCAAGTGAAAAAAAAAGAAAGTGTTGTCGTTATTGCTTAAACAAAAACAGCCTAATGACGTAACCACGATTAGCATAAAGTTATTTACTCCGCAAGCATGCAATGTGGTATGTTTTCGAGTTATAATAATATTTATGAACAACGTGCGAAGGTAATGAAAATGATGAACTTACCTTAACATTTAACCGAGACTTGTCTTTCAAGGAGCCTGTTAATCCTGATAAACCTATTCACACCTTAAAGCCACCACGTGCATTCGTACTGCTTTAGGAAGAAGTTTTGAAGCAACGCTTGCCCGCAAGCGTGGGTATCCATTTTCTTCTCGCACGAAAAGTTGACGATCGCCAATCCAGCAGCGTACAGACGCACACGCACACAAGAACACTTCCACGTCCGTCCACAATTTTCGCTACGTACAGCGAAGTAGATTCCTGAGAGCTTCGCGATTATCTTGTGTAAATTGGAGCAGTAGTTGAACACGAAATAAGAGCAAAAGGAATGAAAATTAACAAACTCGATCAGCACGGAACCTATGACTCCGGCGAGCAAAAAAAAACAACAATGACGCGGACAGATACAGTGCACGCAGGCTTGACAATGAATATTGCAATGGACACTACATTACTCCTTGAGATCAATGATTTACGCACTTTTCACTAGAACTAAATTTTCCTGAGCTTATTGGCGAACGACGTTTCATTTTTAACTATTATTGACGAAATATTATTACCATACGACGGAATGTTTGTGCAAACTATTTTCTTCGTCGTTACTTGAAATGGGCCGCGGCACTCTCTTTCCTGCTGTGTCGACTGTCGACAGACTGTTGTATGCCGATAGTTATTGCGCGAGAACAAAACCATACCAACTAGCCATACCAACTAGCCCAAGCTGCCACACTTCTATGTTGTACTGCCACGTACGGGCAGGGCTACATGGTGCCCTACGCGCCGCGCTTCTCCGAACAACTTTCTCCGAAGTGTCCACTCATCCGACGGGCGCCCTTTTTTGTATTTTTTTACTGTGCGCACCCCTTGCAACCAATGCAGTCAGGCGAGTTTTTTCGTACAATGTACTTCAACTTCCTCCCACGGGCCCAGAAAGCTGCACGTGCAAGACCTTTGAGACAGGCATTCCGTGGAGCTGAAATCGCTGCTTCGTGTATGCTGGCTAGGAAGACGCGTTTCAGCGGAGTTTTCATCTTATTTCCCAAGCATTTTAAAATGATAATAATAATATTCAACCAAACAATAATCAATCAATCATTTTTTAGCCTACCTAAGAACACCATAGGGTCTTCCATGCTGGCGCGCGCGAAAAGCAACAAAAACAAACAATACATTACAGACTGTCCACAGAAATGCAAAAAAAGAGCAAAAACGAGCAGTCGAAAAGAAATCAACGCACAATGGAAACAACAAATAAAAGAGTAGATATTCATGGAAATGGGACTGAAAAATAATGTAGAATATACATAACCGTGGCGAAGGCTTCCTGAAAGACGGAAAAGGGAAGAATCTGTGCATGTGCAAAGCTACGTTAGGGCAGGGCAGCCCTCACTGACAAAAAAAAATGACTGTACACTATATGAAAAACATAACGAATTGAGAAAGTTGACGTTTAGATAGACTCGGTATTCTGTAAAGGATAGAGTGTTGAAATAAGCTGGCAGGTACATGCAATGGTCGATTCTCTCTCGATAACTTACGCGGAGTTTCAAAATTATTACAACCGAGAAGGGCAGAATATCTCACCCTGAACTAGCTTGTAAAGAAATAACAGCTCAGCGCGATTTTGCCGGCCGTTAACTGATGGCAAATATAATATTCTAGCAGTGTTGAAAAGATTCTAGTAAAACGATGAGGGTAAATACTTATGAAATTTTTCTGGACTCACTCAGTGGCGCTACTGCCTGGATTTAGCAAGGCCATTCAAATCAAATATGCATATGTACTCAAGTTGACCACGACATATCGCGGTGTACAATTTGTAGAAGGCTGTAGGAGAACCGGATTCTCGCGAGATGTTGAGCCCAACAGGAAGAAAATGAAAGGCCTCGCATGGCAGCCAGCATTTAATGCAAGTAGAAAAAATTGCAGCATGCTATCAAAAAGAAACACCAAGATAACTGATCTCAAAAAACTTACATAACGACGCAGTATGACAGCATATGGATTTGCTGTTGGGCGTTTTGCGAAATACAGCAACAACAACGACAACAACAACAACAACAAGCAATAATAATAATAATAATAATAATAATAATAATAATAATAATAATATAATATAATAATAATAATACAGTCATATCAGTCTGACATGGCCGAAAATATCTAGCCACATTGAATGAAATGCCAGTGTCCCGGTGCCCATGAATCTCTATACGTGAGTGTGCACTTGCGCAGTTTGGATGGTATGTACCGGCATACATATCTTATAAGTAAGTGCACTACCGTGTTGGTGTTGAAAGGATATGTTCGCAAGCAGTTTGAATCGTTACGCGCCTGCACAACAAGGGGCTGTTTACATAATGTAGAGTTTGGCTTAGGTATCACGCCAGCCCGCAAAAAATGTGTCATACTAATTGTATTCACAAGGCAATGTTTAGGCTAATCCTGATGATGGCACGTGCGCTTTAGTGACCTCGACTAAGTAATGACAACACCGACACAAATTAGAAGTTTTGTGAATTCGGCAGCCTACGTTAAATGTTGCTATAAAGCTTCAGCATTTCATTACATGGTCCATTAAGTATGTATCACGTGTGAGTCAGTTGCACCTTTCTTAACGTACATGTCTATGACGTGAGATTTATTTGACGCTTGCAAACATTACACTAAATTAATTGTTCACTTGTGCAATCATAAAATTTTCGATAAATTTACTATGTGCACAGCCAGGAACATTATACGTAGCCAAAGGAAACGCAAGATGTATTTTTGCAATAAATTAGTACAACTTCAATCTTGAATGTAATCATAATAGTGCCTGCAAGTTGCATTCACGTCAGTTCTTTTTGTTTTTGAAAATACTCCCCTTAAACATTTGCACTGCGCATGCAATTATAGTAAATGGCTGCTGAAAGCAATCGCAGATGAGGGGTCAACAGGATTAGGAGAAATATTGTTATATGAAGGGAGCACATAGCCATCAAAACTTTCAAATAATTAGAAATTTTGTCCACCGATGTGGAAGCTAAAAGTGCATTGAAATTACTCTTTCTTGCTGCCACTTTAAACAATGCATTAATGTGAACAATATAAGTTGCATGCATTTTGTCTTTACATAATACTATATAGGATTGCTCTATAATAATAGCGAGGTTCGGAAGCTTCAATACGTTTTGTGACTTGACACGATTCCTTCCTCGTAAAACATGTCTGCTCTTGTATACATTATTTACGTCATATTAATTGCAACTTATTGTTTCAAACCTAAATGCTATGAAAAATGTACGAGTTAAATTACACGAATGCATGCATATAGGCATTCAACTGAGTTGCAACTATCACGTACACAAAGCTGACCTGAAATTTCGGTTTTTTTTCCATGGCAGAAACAACATATATATTTAATACTCCTATTGTTATGAAAAACAAGCAGGTCAGCTTTGTGTACAAATTGTTATATATTACAATTCGCATAAAAGTGTGATCACGTTGCTAAATATATACGTGGTTCATCTCAAATAAGAGAACACTTCCACATATAAGGATCCACTTGATATGTTATATATGGTGTGGCCGTGCCTTATTTGGCCAGATTTTACTCCTTATATGGGCCAACCGCGTCATATATGGCCGTATATAACCCCATACATGAACCGACTCCGCCAGATATACATCCATATATGCTTATATGTGGCCACATATGCTGCCATATATGCCTATATATGGCCACATATGCTGCCATATATGCTTATATATGGCCAGATATAACTTATATATGGGCCATGTATGGCGTTTCCGTAAGGGTATGGAAGCCAAGCTCTGTCAGCTGGATTCACGGCCGATTATAAAAGAGAAGATTTTGGGACCTTGGCCAACGGCTTCCCATACGCGCAAAGCCACGGAAGAAGCCCTCTTGTACTTTTTAAGGACCACCAAACTTCACGACCGCTTGTGAAAGAACTGTGCGAGGCAGTGCTGTGTAGTCTCGAGCTGACTATTTATGCTTCTCTTTCTTACTCCTCTTCTTTTCTGTCTCTTTCCGTTCTATTATTCGCCTTTTTCCCCCACCCCAAGTGTAGGGTAGCCAACCGAGCCAAGCTTGGTTAACCTCATTGCCTTTCCTCTCTATTTATCTCTCTCTCTGGCTTCCCAGAGGTGGGGCTGTAGTCGGCTCTTGAACTTCTCATCTTCGACTTCGGGCGCGACCGTCTGTGTCACCCCTGTCCACGTCGCCATTGAGGGTTTCCGTCCATGCCTCGATCGCCTCCTCACCTCAACGTTCGGCTTGCTGCTTCCAAAAGTTGCCCCAGCCCGTACATTTTAATAGCTTGTGGGGAGGAAGCGTACCCACCTGAGGAATTCGTCTTTCTAAAATCATATGGTCCCTACCGAGATCTTCAAAGGTATTCAGCCATCACACTTTGTTTGAGGGATGTTCCGGACCGCCATCAGGTCCGGCATTGTATCACGTGCTGTTGACGTGCCCGTGTGGTCGGCGCCGTAGGACCGGTAATTAGTCTTAGCTCTGCATCATGCAGGTATACTGCCACTGGCGCCGGCTTTTGGCTGTAGTGTCGCCCCGAACGAAGCCAAAGGCTATAGCTTGCATAACCCGTACATTGATTGATTGATATGCGGGGTTTAACGTGCCAAAACCACCATATGATTGACGCCGTACTGGAGAGCTCCGGAAATTTCGACAC